>CAUYRT010080140.1:0-13574 GCA_963574885.1 Lepilemur ruficaudatus | reverse complement strand
TTTCTTTCCTCAGTGTTTCATATTTCTCTTTGTAGAGATCTTTCACCTCCTTGGTTAAGTATATTCCTAGGTATTTCATTTTCTTTGTGGTTATTGTGAATGGTATTGAGTCTTTGATTTGACTGTCAGCTTGACTGCTATTGGTATATAGGAATGCTGTTGATTTGTTGTACATTGATTTTGTAACCTGAGAGTTTGATGAATTTATTTATCAATTCTAGGACTCTTTTGGTGGAATCTTTGGGGTTTTCTAGTTATAAAATCATATTGTTAGCAAAAAGCAATAGTTTGACCTCCTCTTTCTTGATTTTGATATACTTTATTTCTTTCTCTTGCCTGATTGCTCTGTTTAGGACTTCCAGCACTATGTTGAATAGAAATGGTGACAATGGGCACCCTTGTCTTTTTACATTTCTTAGTGGGAAAGCTTTCAAGTTTTCCCCATTCAGTATGATGTTAGCTGTGGGTTTGTCATATGTGGCCTTCATAACTTTGGGGTATGTTCCTTCTATGCCTAGTCTGTTGGGTGTTTTTATCATGAAAAGGTGCTGAATTTAGTCAAATACTTTTTATGCCTCTGTTGAGATAATCATATGGTCTTTATTTTTGCTTCTGTTTATGTGGTGAATCACATTTATGGATTTCCATATGTTAAACCACTCTTGTATCCTTGGAATGAAGCCCACTTGTTCATGATGGATTGTTTCTTCATGTACTGTGGAATTTGGTTTGCTAGGATTTTATTGAGGATTTTTGTATCTATGTTCATAGGAGGTATTGGTTCATAGTTTTCTATTTTTGTTATGTCCTTTCCTGGGTTTGGTGTCAAGGTGATACTGGCTTTACAGAATGAATTGGGGAGGATTTCTGCCTTCTCAATGTTATGGAATAATTTATTCAGTACGGATACCAGCTCTTTTTTGTTGGTCTGGTAAAATTCGCCTCTGAATCCATCTGGTCCATGGCTTCCCCCTCTCCCCCATTGGAAGCTTTTTTGATACTACTTCAATCTCTTTTCTCCTTATTGGCCTCTTCAGAACATCTGTTTCTTCCTGATTGAATGTTTCAGAGGTTGTTTGCTTCCAGGAATTTGTCCATTTCCTCTGTGTTTTCAAGTTTATGTGTGTAGAGATTTTTCATTGCATTCACAGATAATATGTTGTATGTCTGTGGTATCAGTTATAATATCTCCTTTTTCATTTCTGATTGAGGTTATTTGGGTCCTTTCGGTTCTATTCCTGGTTAATCTAGCAAGAGGTCATTTAATTTTGTTTATCTTTTCAAAGAAACAACTTTTCGTTTCATTGAATTTTCATATTTTTTTTCTATTTGGTTTACTTCTGCTTAGACTTTAGCTATTTCTTTTCTTCTGCTGGCTTTGGGTTTGGTTTGGTCTTCCTTTCTGGTTCCTTGAGATGTGTCATTAGATTGTTAATTTATGATCTTTCTGTCTTTTTGAAGTAGGCATTTGAGGCTATGAATTTTCCCCCTGCTTTTGCCAAATATCATAGATTTTGATAGCTTGTATACCCTTTATCATTCAGTTTGAAGAATCATTTGATTTTCATCTTAATATTATTATTGACCCAATAATCATTCTACAGATGTTGTTTAATTTCAATGAGTTTGGTTAGAATTGAGTGTTTCTCTTGGAGTTGATTTCTAATTTTATCCCAGTGTGGTCTGAGAAGACACACAATATTATTTTTATTTTTTTTTAATTTGTTGAGACATGTTTTATGGCCTAAGATATGACCAAGCTTGGGGAATGTTCCATGTGTTGATGAAAAGAATGTATATTCAGTAGTTTGGGGGTAAAATGTTGTGTAAATGTCTGTTAGGCCCATTTGTTCTAGAGTCCCATTTAATTCCAATGTTTCCATATTTATTTTCTGCTTGAATGATCTCTCCAGCTCTGTCAATAGGGTGTTGAAGTCCCTGGCAATTAGCAACACTTCTTTTTATCTCTTTGCTTAGTTCTAGTTGGATTTCTTTATGATCTGGGCACTCTTGTATTAGGTGCACTAATATTTAGGGTTGTTATGTCTTCTTGTTGAATTGCTCCCTTTACCATTATAGAATGACCATCTTTGTCTTTCTTTATTGATTTAAAGTCAGTTTTATCTGATGTAAGAATGGCTATACCTGCTTTCTTTTGGTTTCCATTTGCATGGAATACTTTTTCCATCCCTTCACCTTGAATCTGTGTGAGTCCTTGCGGGTTAGATGTGTTTCCTGGAAACAGCAGATACTTGGCTTGTATTTTTTCATCCATTCAACCAGTGTATGTCTCTCAAGTGTAGCAATCAAACTGTTAACGATTGATGGAATTGATATGTGGAATGCTGTTCTGTTCGTACTGTTGAGTAGTACCTTGATGCTTTATTTGTTGTGCTATTGTTTTATATGAGCTCTGACCTTTAGCTTTTGGATAGTTTTACATGGGTGGGTGTCTATTGTGCTGATCCATATATAATGCAGTTCTGAGTTTTTCCTGTGGGGAAGGTCTGGTCTTGGCAAATTTCCTCAGTGTTTGCTTGTGTGGAAAAGGCTTTATTTCTCCTTCATATATTAAACTTAGGATACAGAATTCTACACTGGCAGTTGTTCTGTTTAGGAAGACTGAAGATGGGGTCCCATCCCTTATGACTTGTAAGGTCTCATTGAGAAGTCTGCAGTTAGCCTGATGAGTTTTCCTTTGTAAGTTACTTGACATTTTCCCCTCATGATTCATAGAATTTCCTAATTTATGTTGATTTTGGCCAGTTTGATGACAATGTGTCTTGGTGATTGGCTTGTTGCAATGAATCTCCCAACTGTTTGTTGAGCTTCTTGTACCTGGATGTCTAAATCTCTAGCAGGAGCAGGGAAGTTTTCCTCAATTTCTCCCTCAACTAGGTTTTCTAGCCTTTGTGTGATTTCTTTTTCACCCTCAGGGATGCCTATGATTATAATATTTGGCCATATTACATAATCCTATATTTCTTGTGGGTTTTGTTCATTTCTTTTAATTCTCTGTTCTTCATTTTTGATTGACTGAATTAATTAGAAAGTGTCTTTGAGCTCTGAGAGTCTTTCTTCTGCCCGGCTTAGTGTATTATGAAAACTTTCCACTGTGTTTTGTATTTCCTTAAATAAATTTTTCATTTCCAGCTCTTCTTTTTTTTAATATGTAGATCTCTTTAATGAATTCTTCATTCATTTTCTGAATTTTTTTATTTCTTTGAGTTGGTTTTCCATTTACTCTTGCATTTATTTAATTGAGCTTCCTTACAATCTATACTTCGAATTCTTTAGTTGTCATTTCAATATTTTAATTGTGGTTGGTATCCTTTGCTAGAGAGCTAGTGTACCCTTTTGCAGGTGCCCTTTTGCTTTGATTTTTTCATACTTCTGAGTTCTTTCACTAATTTATTTTCATCTGGGGAGGTTGTCACTTCTTATTTTTGGATTTTCTTTTGTTTAGATGGGGCTTTTCCCCTCACCTCGCTTATAAAGGAGTTTCTGTAGCATATGTTTGGTAAGAACCTTTGGCTTTGCTTGTTGGTGCTTTGATGGTAAAGTAGGTTCTGGATGGATGCCTTGGTTATAAATATCCTTAGTGTGGTGGTTTTCTCAGTTGCTAGTTGTTTGTAGGCTTCAGCAGTGGTGAGCTATGTGTCTGGGTAGATTCCCTGTCTCTCTTTGATGAGGGAGGATGGAGGTCTTTAAAATCCTTTCTCTTTCTTTAGCCCTTTGGTTTTCTTAACAGTGTGAATTGTATTGGCACACCCAGTTTAGTCTCTGAATAGGTGGTGTTTGAAGGTAAGAATCAACCACACCCTGTATGATTTAGTCAGTCAATGCTAGAAAGGGCTGTGCAAGTTAATCTCCCTGTCAGTAGGTGGTGATTGCCAGAAGGAACAAGTTGCAATGTTGTTTGGGGGACCTGTGACTGGCTCTAGTCCCTCAGAAGCACTTAAATGCCCCAGGTGGTGGGTGTGGCCCTTTGAATTTCCAGGTGAGTCCTTATTCTCAGCACAGGTGGATTGGGGAGTGAGGCTGGGCGGGGCTAGGTTGGATGAGCTTGCCCTCATTCTACACAAAAGCTGGCAAGGTAGCTGTTTCAGCAGTGGTTAAAACACTACTCTCAGCTTCTGGGGAAAGCCGTCAGAGAGGGGCTGATATGGCCCCACCCAGCCAGAAAGTCTGCTTGTGCAGGTGGCGTTGAGATTCAAAATATGACTGAGATTCAAAATAATGGCTATCAGGAGCAAGTTTCACAGTTCTCCCCATTTCCCTGCTCTGCAGTCTCCCTCTGGTGTCTGCCAGCAGACAGGACCTCATACTAGCCCCACAATACTGCTGCAGGCTGGGAGATTCCCTGCCCAGAATACCAACCTGGGCTGAGAGTACAGCCTTCCTGTGGGGGGAGAATTGCTCCATGAATGCACTACAGCTGGGACCCACACTGGCTCTCTTTTCATTTCTGCCCACACAGGCTGCCTCATTTCCCAAGATTAGTTCACAAATCTCCCCTCTTTTCCCACAGGCAATATGATTGAATCTTGGAGGCATGGGATCTGCCCTGCAGTCCTGATCCAAGGTCCCCAAAAATCAGTCCCTGACCATGCCAGGGTGAAGCATGCTGGTCCCAAGTTGCTGATGGGGTACTTAAGCTGGTTTGATGTCCTTCTGCTTCAGGGTGTGCCTGGCTCTGATGGAGCAGCCAGATGAGCACCTCTGGGGAGGGCCAGTGACCAGGTAGCTCATAGTCTGAACTCCTCTTAGTCTGCTGTAGGTCTTTGAGAGGATAAGTTTGAGCCATTCTCTCTGTGGAAGCCCCATTGTGGTGTATGCACCAGCAGGGAGTAAGCAGCAGCTCCTGTAGCTCCTGAGTTCTTTGGCTCAATTGTCTCTCTGGGCATCCACGGGTGGTAGAGGAGAAGGGGAGGAAAAGCGTCTAGATGGAGGAAAGCTAGCACTCTTGTTATCTCTGTCCCTCTTTCCTGAAGGTGGCTGGGCAGGATTGTCCAACTCTGGGGTCATGCAGATCCCTCAGGATTCACCTGTCTCCTATGGCTCCCGTAGTCGGGGCCAGAGTTGCGAAATGTTTACATGGGAATGAGAAAGACAAAAACTGAGGGTTGAAGTCCTTGGTGTAGAGAAAGGCACACGGTTGGTGGAAGAGCAATATGGTGCCTTGCATGTCAGCTCAGGTCTCTAGTGATGCAAAGCACCCCAAGGGTGTGGCAGGCTGATGCTTTGTCCTCAAGAAGCTCCCAGTTTACTTGCAGCACCAACTTTTGAGCTCATGAGGGTAGAATGGCTCTCCAGCAGCTCGGAAGCATGCTGACTGCCAGAGATGTGAGGGAGTGCGAAACAAACTGCTTCACCTACCCTTTTCACTGGCTTCTAAGCCTCTCCAGGGTTTTCCTCTGCTAATATCTCGCTTGTTCTTCTCTGCAACTTCTTCCCATGTAATCTCTTGTAGGTTCTGGTACTTTTCCATCAGAATTACACCCAATCTATGATTGTCTGTTTGTTTTTTCTTTTTCACCTGAAACTTTTCCTTCTTTCTGAGATTATCTGGCAGCTGGTGTCTCTGGTCAGCCATTTTCCTTCTTTTATATTGGCTGATCTTGATTCAGATGTGCTCTAAGTGTAGCATACACATCAATGTCAAAGATTTAGAATGAAAAAAAATGTTCAATATCTCATTAATATTCTTATACTGATTATGTTTTGAAATGATAATATTTTGGATATATTGAGTAAACCTGCTATGTCACTAAAGTTAATTTCACCCCTTTTTACATCATTTAATATGGCTACTAAAAAATCTAAAATTATGTACTTTTTCCCTATTATGTTTCTTCTGTTGGACAACAATACATCTAGCTAATGTCCAGAAACCTATATGAAACAGCAATACTATGGAAGAAGAGGAGAATGGATTGAGGAAACAACTAACAATTTGAACCCCCGAACCCCCATACCTGCAGTGCCTCACTGCCTGGTACTTGCTTAGTGTATCTGGATTTAACAACTAATTGAATTATTACATTTGTATCCCAAAATATATCAGACTGGAGGGATGGGCCAAATTGAACAGAGTGGCATAGTGTGTTCTAAATTTTATTTATGTAACTACAGTACTGGGAAAACAGCTACAGAAATACATTTATAAAAAATGTAGAAACTTTTTCTTTTGTAGTCCACTTATCTATCAATTATATGATGTCACCATCACAAAATCTAATGCAATCTTAGACTGCATTAATTAAAAATTTATTTCAAAGAAAAAATGATATTCTTGACCACCTCTCTACTTTGTTGGGTTTATATTCATAGTGTCTTAGGTTTCAGGAGTCCTCTTGCAGTGTAAAATAAACCATATTTTACCAGGCTAAACTTTAAGGTTAGAGTAAGTTTGGTTGGGAGGAGCACGTTCCATTTGCGGTCCCTATAGGATATCCCATAAAGATGTTTGGAATATAGGTTTATATATAGGTTAGAGATTAGGAGACAGAAATGTGTTGAAGATATTGATGTGGGAATTGGCTGTACATTGATGGCAAGTAAAACCAGAGACGTAGATGCTTTTGTCCAGAAAATGTGTGGAGTTACAAATAAGCACTCTAATGTTTAGAGATAGTATATCAGAGAAAGAGCCAAGGAAGAGAACCAAGAAAAGCACTCAGAAAAGTTAATGTTAAGTCAGGCAAGGTGGGGTTGTGGCAGCTAAGTACATGTGCAAAGGAGAGAGAACTCAGCATAGTCAACACTATCATGTATAGTCCAGGAGTAAAGGGAGAAGTAGTTTCTTTGACTGAATAACTAGAATGTTCTTGATGTCATTAACAAGAGCAGTTTCAGTGGACTGATGGGGACTAAAGCCAATGAGCACTGGATTTAGAAACAAGGAAGCAAAGATGAAGTGGACTCAATTTGAGAAGATAATTCTTACAAAAAGTCTTGCTCTAACATATTGATATCATGAGTCTTTTGGTATTAGGACCTGAAAAGGACACATTATCATTTCTGTGATATTATCATTGAAAATGCAAGAATTTTCCAAATATAATTTATGAAAAAAATTTCAATAATGTCCAAACTAAAGGACATTTTCCAAAATAACTGATTAATTCTCTTCAAAAATATTAAGATCATGACTAGTGAAGATGAAAAGACTATTATAGATTATGGAAGATGAAGGAGAAATAACAAGTAATTACAATATTTGATTCTGGATTGTAACCTGGAACGAAAATTATATTGCTGGAAAAACTGGAGAAATTTGGAAATGGTCTATAGTTTATTAGCATTGTGCCAATGAAAATTTCCTGATTTTGATAACTGTACTATGGTTATGCAATGTGTTAACTTAAGGGGATGCTGGATAAGGAGAATATGGGAACTCTCTGTACTACTTTGAAACTTTTCTGTAAGGCTAAAATTAGTTCAGAAAAATGTTTTGATCTGAAGGAAGGAGAGAGATAGGGGATGGCAGGAAAGAATATGAGGCAAAGGAGAGTTCAAAATTAGCAATAGTAGTAAAAATCAATAATATTTTCTAAGAGATTATCATATGTGAGGCATTATGCTAAGTGCTGTGTGGAAATTTTTTTATTTTGTGTTCATAACTATACTGTGGATTAAATGTTGTTGTTTTTGTTTTTATTATTCCACTTTTATAGATAAAGAAAGGGAGATGTGAATGAGGCTGAATATGATCCTTCAGCAATAAGTGACAACACTGAGATTTTGAAGCTGATTTCCTGAGCCACTGCATTATATGCTCTTTTCAAAACATGAGAGAATTGGGTGTATTTGTATGCTTAAAGAATAGGCACTATTAGATGGAGAGAAGTGGAAAATGCAAGAGAGTAAGGAAGATCATCACATCCATGGTAATAGCAGGGAAGCTTAACGAATAAGAAGAATAGCAGTAACTGTGTAGGTTATACTGGTTGGAAATTGAGAAAGTTCTTCTCGATGATCTTTAATTTCTTTGTGAAGTAGGAGCTGAGGCTTCCAGCTGATAATCAGGGGGAAGATGGTAGGGTTGGAAAATTCAGCAAGTGGAAAGGTTTTAAGTAGCCAATGTGGAGAAACAGAGAGAGAGCTGGTACAGAATGCATAGAGGATAGCCAGGCTGTGCTGAGAATGAGATGGCAAGACCACACTTCTCAGTGGTTCCACAGTCTCTGCAGTGGTATGGCTTTCTACAGTGGAATCTGTAGTCCATGCTGTGGACTGTTGAATTTATCCAACTTTAAATTTTTGCCAGGTGGAGGCCAGAAAATTAATTGATCAAGGAAAAGATAGATGTTGTTAAGAAAGAGGTAGTATAGATAGACTCATATCTAACTGATAGGAATGAGGTGAAGACAGGAAAGGGCTGATAAGAAGTTAGAGCAGTTACTATATTGTTTCAATTTGCATTCCTATGATTACCAGGGAGCAGTGAATGCTTTTCATATATTTATTGGCCATTTATATTTCTTCTCTTTCCCCACAAGGGATTTTTTAAAATAATTTGTAAGAACAGCTAATATGTTAAGGATATAATTTATTTATTCAATAGATGTATTTCACATATGTTCTTTTCAATTTTGTGGTTTGTATTTTACTTTCTGTCTAGATTTTATTTGAACCTATAGACCCACACAGTTCCAATCAGCAGCTATTTGCTACAAGTAGATGTGAAATTTAAATGTAATTTGAATTATATTTAAACTAACTAAAATTAACTAAAATTAAAAATTTGGTCACACAATATTGCTAGCTAAATATCAAATGCCCAGTAGTTATGAGTTGGTAGAAGCTACTGTATTGGACACTGTAGCTATGATATTTTTCTATCATTGCTGAAAATTTATTGCTATAAAACTGCTATAGATTTTTTTAATTGGAAAATCTGACATTGCTTTCTTTATTGATGTTTACCTTTGGAGTCATGCTTAGAAAGGTGTTTTCCATCCCCCCAAATAATATAAATGTTTTATTTTCTTCTAGTTTTTCTAGTTTTTTTAAGCTTTTTACATTGATAATGCATTGGAATATATTTTGTTGTATTGAATGAGCTAAGGTCTAATTCATATTTTAAAACAATTTTTGGCCACAAATTCAATAAAGTTAAATGAAGTTGAAATGACATTTTTAACATTTAATGAATACTTAAATATTCATAGTTTATTCATTGAATATTTATTATGTTACATTGATTTGTCTGTTGGAATTACTTTCACTTTGATGAATATTTATCAAAGAGATAAATACAATGAAGATTAAGACACAATTATTTCCCCCATGAAGTTCATAGTTAAGCAGGGAGGCAATAGACGTTAGTGTATTTATAGGAATATGGACAAAATCCAGTGTGGTTTCAAAGGTTATTTTAGTGGACTCTGTGTTTGGGAAGTTGTGAAGAGATTAGGTTTAATGTGGAGTATATGTACATGTGTGTTTTTTTCTGTGTAGGAAGGAAGGGTGTGAAGAAGGAGAGGAGGAGTGAGGGGAGAGAATGTGATAAAGTGGTGAAACTAGATTGTGAGATATTTTGTGTGTGACCCCTCTAGCCTGTTAGCCATCCCAAGAGTTGTCCTCTGGTAGAACATATCTCCTGTTTGTTCAGTTAAGGATCAATTACTGGGTGGGTAGATACAGAAAAAGAGAGATCCCTCTGATGGCTATTCTAGTAACAGTTCAGGTGAGAGATGAAAAGGGCCTAAACTAGGTGGATTAGAGAAACTAGAAGGTGGAGGTGACAGGAATTGGTAATAACTGGATTTGCAAGGAATCACTGATTGAGTGATATTCCAAGGTATAAATGTAGGTATATATGTAGAGTAAAGAATGCTTCAGGTTCTGCCAAGAATAATTCAGGTTGCTGACATGGGAAATCTGAGTATTAGACAATATGCCATTCACCTTATTACTATTATTTCCTCGTCAGAGTTCTAAATAACTAGATGTGATTTCCTTAGGTTTGGATATAGTTAGAATTTAGCTTACAAGAGTATCTTAATGCTGGAGAAAAATTTACATACCTGGGTTCATCATGGTGCCAAGATTAATGCTGATAAGAGTGATGTGGTTACAAGTTTTTAAATGTTAAATGCATGACTCAGCGCATCTTCCCTTTTATAGAACTTATCTGAGCTGGACTGACTAAACAAAGAATGGAATTACTATAGTCGAAAGATTTGACATTTGATATTTTTCAGTGGCATTAAGGGTCTAAAACTTAGTTTAATGACAATAAACAATAAGAGATTATCTTTGTATCCTGTAATTATATCTTTCAGTTTTTCTTCATGGAAAATATTTAACAGAACAGTTCATTTTATTCACTTAAAGAAGATAATCAAGCCCTAAGCTAACACCACAGAAAATTAAATTTAGATTTAACCAATTTTAGGACATGCCTCAACTAATGACCCCAAGTCATATTTCCTAAGATTGGTAAGGAAAAATATTTCATCTAGAGGCCAATTTTATTATTTGATAAATGAAAATGAGATATTTCTGTTAATATTACATTGAGCTAATACATTTTTTATTAAGAAGTTAAAAATGTCATAGCTTTCTTAGAAGATTCTTTTTCCTTTATCATTTGTCTTTTATTCCAGTTGTGAAAAAAAAATCTCTTAAATTTTTTTTGTATTATTTCATTGTTAGTATTCCTGGGAAGGAGTTAAATATTATACAGTTTAAGACTTTTGTACAATAGTTCCTGTAAAAATAATTTTCTAGTTGAATTACCTTTGATTCTAAATGGGCTTTTTGCTCTAAGGCTTGTGAAAAATTTTGATTTGCTCTGGTATTTACTATAGTTTGCGAAAATAAAATGTGTCAAGAGAAAATAAAAGAAAAAGAACATCCAATGATAATAACTATATAGGATGAATGTAAGTTATTTTCTCTTTATCCTTTTAAAAGAACACTTTACTTACCTTCATGAGATTAAATCATTTTCATTGAGGTGAGTTATTGACTCATAAAAACAGGAATGCTAAAACGACCTCCCCTTCAACCACTCCCCTCAAATGTCTGCTTCTGAAAATCAATTGCTCAAAACTGATGATGGCAAAAAGTGGTCAGGATGTGTTTAAGAATGATAAATTATGGGGACAGACTTTTCGTAAATATGCAATCTACAGGATATTTTCTAAATTTTCTGGTAACTGTACATCGATAATCCTCAGTAAATAAACTGAACCTTACAAATGAATCAGGCAAGCAAAAACTCATCATCCTTCAAGTAAGTTATTTCTAAGGGAACTGGTGAATATTTTGAAAATATTTAAAAGGATATTTATGACATTGATTAAGTAAAGCTTCAGGCATATTTTCCATGGTATCATTTTATTTACTGTATGAAAATGAACTAAATAGTAAATATTCCATAGCCTACTCTAGATTGTTTGGATATGAAATAGCAAAAAATTGTAAAGAAAACTTACCAAAGGTAGTGAAGATAGGTATTACAGGAGACAAAATTTAGTTCTATTCCAAATTTTCTTCCTTGTCAAAAATATAGGATTAATTCAGTTACTAACTATTCATTTTTATTAATATCATTAAAGAAAAATAAAAATGAATAAAGGAGCCATAGATGTGTGGAAACAATTGAAGTGTGTATGAATCAATGTTGAAATTCTTACCATATTAGATTCATAGAACAAGAAATTGGTAGTGGATAATATTAAGGATTTTTAAGGGGTATAATAGTATTGTGGTTATACTTTATAACATAGTTTTTATTTTTTAAGTTACCTAATGAAATATCAAAATGAAATAAGAATGATGTTTGGGAGTTTGGGATTTGATTCAAATAAAATAAATAGGAGAGAGAATTGGGGGACTATGGATGAAAAATATTGTCCATTATTTGATAATTGGTGAAACTAGATTTGTCATACTATCTGTGCACTTCTGTATATGCTTGAAATTTTATATGAAATGTATATACTGTGTACCATAGATACAATTTTTTAACATCACTGTGGGCCCTGTCAGGTAGCAAATAGCAAGCTATGATTACATCCAGATTGTAGAACATATCAAATATAAGAAACCGTCATCATCATTGTCATCATCATCATCGTGGCTTATTGGCCATATATGTGCCAGACAATAGGATAAACATGTTCCATATTTTGTCAAATTTAATGTATCCCACCTCATCTATTTAGGTAATATTATTACCCTTAATTTTCAGAAGAGAAAACTGGGAGATCTTAACTGTCTTTCCCAAGATTAGATGTATACTGAATGGCAGAACAAGTAATTTTAACATGCATGCCTTTTCTACATGATTATTACACTTGCACTTGCTAGAGCTTAGTGTTCTGGGTTGCATGTGGACAGTATACAAGTGTGTGTGAAAATAAATGAAGACCGAAGATGGCTGACCTGAGGACCAGCTGCCAGATCATCTCAGAAACAAGAGATTCCAAGAAAGAAGTTGCCAATTAGAAAAAGAAAGAGCAAGATAACAGCAAAGGACAACCCCCTAGAGGCTTGGAGTCCAGTGACAAGGGTAGGTGGAGCAATTTGTTTCTCCCTCCCTCATATCTCTGGCACTCAGTAGGCTCCAGAACTGATGAAGAACCATTCTATTATACCCTCATGAGCCCCAAAGCTGGTACTGACAGTGAATGGGGAGCTTCTTGAGGACAAAGCACCACACACCCGCCCCCTTGGGGCCACTCCCATCACCACAGACTGAGCTGAGATGGCAGGCACCATATTGCTTCTCCATCCACCGATGCCTTTGTTCTCTCCAGGATGATTCAGCCCCACAGTTTTCATCTTACTCATTTCGACACAAACATTTCCAAAATCTGGCCCATACTGTGGTATCTATGGGGGCAGATGGGTTCTGGAGTATTTATGTAGCCCCAGAGGCTGGACAATCTGGGTGGGCTTCAGCATATACATATCAGTCAATGTAATTCACCACATAAACAGAAGCAAAAACGAAGTTCATATGATCATCTCAATAGATGCAGAAAAAGAATTCAATAAAAGTCTGCACCCTCTCATGATAAAAACCCTCAACAAACTAGACATGAAAGGAATATTTCTCAAAATTATAAAAGCCATACATGACAAACCAACAGTCAACATCTCATACTGAATGGAGAAAAGTTGAAAGCATTTCCATGAAGAAATGGAACAAGACAAGGATGCCCATTGTCGCCACTTCTATTCAAGACAGTGCTGGAAGTCCTAGGCAGAGAAATAGGGAAGAGAAAGAAATAAAGTGTATCGAAATCAAGAAAGAGGAGGTCAAACTATCACTTTTTGCTAACAATATGATTTTATAACTAGAAACCCCCAAAGATTCCACCAAGAGAGTCCTAGAATTGATAAATAAATTCAGCAAACTCTCAGGTTACAAAAATCAATGTACAACAAATCAACAGCATTCCTAGACACCGATAGCAGTCAAGCTGACAGTCAAATCAAAGACTCAATACCATTCACAATAACCACAAAGAAAATGAAATACCTAGGAATATACTTAACCAAGGAGGTGAAAGATCTCTACAAAGAGAAATATGAAACACTGAGGAAAGAAA
>CAUYRT010080139.1:0-24150 GCA_963574885.1 Lepilemur ruficaudatus | reverse complement strand
GAGGGGGAGGGGGAGGGGGAGAGAAAGTGAGAGTGATATATAGAGAGACTTGGGAAAAGAGATGGAGACACCCCAAAAGAGAGACACAGTGGAGAGAAAAGGAGAGAGAAGGGGGTGATAGAGGGAGAGCAAAGAGAGATAGAGGATGAGAAGGTGAAAATCCTTGTCAATAAATGCCATTAACAGGAAATCTCTTCCTAACTAAAGTACTTCTGAATCTCAATTATTGGCATGATAATTCCGTGTAATACTTAAACGCAATGGGGTCACCACAGGAGAATAAAATGAGTAGTTCTTTGAGGTTTGGGTTTAAGTTACTATGTGCTTTTCGTGAATTTTTAAATTCCTGAGAATTTCATAAAGGAGAATGGGAAGAGACAAAGGAAAGACGCTCCCTTCAGTTTCCTGGAATAAATAATCAGCAAAGCCCAGGGTGTCAAGACGAGAGCCCTGACAGGGCAAACCCCCAACGCAGGAAGTGGGGCTCCAGGGCCCGTTCCAGGATACCTCCTTTGCCGGCCGCGCTGTGCTGGTGGTGCCGAATGTGTGCCTCCCTCCCCGTGTCCCTGCTCGCTGCCTTCCCGCTGGTAGCTTGCAGGAGGCTACGGTGAGAGTAATTACACCGTGGAAATTGGCAGACCCTACACATCAGGGCCTCCCCTCCCTTTCCCGGAGACATGATTGCTGAACATGGAGCAGCACACCGCTGACGCCCCGCATTCCGTTCCAGCCACCGGTGTCCACGCCGCTTGTATTGGATGACCAGCGGGGGCTGTTTCCCCTCCCACCTCCCACCCGACCGGGACGTCGGCCTCTAGGGTTACCTGCTCTAGGGAACGTCTTGCGTTTTTGATTTTTCTCCCTCCCTCAGCCAGAAAGTCATTTGCCCTGCGTTCCGTTCCTATAAGCTGCTGCTCTGCCTCAGCGGGCCTGCAGTTGCCCGGATGCTAGACCCCATGACTGTGCCGAATGCATAGGATGTTTTTCCTACGTGCCACTTTTGCACACTCGCTGTAGATCTCCCAGATCTTCTGGAGTGACACGGATCCGTGACTTAGCTGGAACGTCAGGCAGCGTTCAGCCCTCAGCCCACAGCGTGCTCACTGCGTCCTGCTCTCCACTCCCCTGGCCTTGGAGACCACAACCAAAATCACATTAAAAGAGAAAAGAAAAGTATGTTTGGGTTGACAAAGATCATTTCTGGGGTCAGTGAAATTTCCTGGGGAGCTGGGACTCTCTTATGTTTTGTTTGCTGAGCCGTCAGTTTCATTTCACTGAGATGAAAGAGGCTGGGAGATGTGATTTCCACTCTGTGCTCCCTTGGGAGGGGGGGGCTTGCTGGCCTCAGGTCTCCAGCTGGCAGAAGGAGAGATGTGCGCCTTACAATTCCTCCTTCTCCCCGTGGTGGGACGGCCCCTTGCTGAGATAGTGAGGCCCCGTCAATGATAAGGGGCATCCTCCCCCTGGAATCTCATCAGTGACCTTTCCATGAGCTCCTGGAAAGCCCCAGAGCTCACAGGCTCCTCTAATTGTCATAGAGGCTGGCCTCTGAACCAATGAGTGGAACCAAGACAGAAAAAGGACAGAGAGAAAGGAAAAGAAAGTGAAATATAGACTACAAATGGAAGAGCCAAGGTTATAAATGACTAAGAAAAACACTCTCTAGCAGCTTGCTTAGGCAGAAATCTCTAGAACTCCTGTGGGTTTGTCCCAATGAACAGAACTAAGTAGGTTTAGATCTTCTTCTTATTGATGCTTTTTTTTAAAATCCCACCTTGGCCATTGCTGCCTGTGGGGCTCCGAGTTGACTCTCCATTGGCCACCAAAGGGTGACAGGGAATCATTCCACATTGTGATCTGGACCAAGATAAACCACCAAAATAGGTCTACTTCAGGGACCCACGGTAGATTCCGCACCCCAAATTGTGAGCAAAAGTCTAAGCAGGACAAGTTTTGCATTTGCTACACCAGACGTATATTTTACACCATGTTTTCCAGTCTCTTAGTGGTTAAGATAGGATTGTTCATTACTAATGCTAATAAACGGTGCATGTCCACATGTCAGTGGTTCTAAATTTTACCTGATATAATTCATCCCTGTCTTGCCCTGGATTGAGGTTGGAAAGTTAGACAGGAGAGGAGCGGTGAGGGCCGAGGCGCCTAATTTACACACCTGTCCACGCGTTGCTCTGCTCCGTGCGAGGCGTGTGAGTTATGCGTCTGTGGCTGTTGCCAGCACATTTCCCTCGTCCGCAGGCTCGAGGACCACTTGCACTGCGCATCTTCCAGCTGAAAGGCAGTAAGAGCAGATTTGCGACGTATAATTTTCCTGATTAATTGAAGAATGCACATGGCGTATTCATGCTCACAAAAGCAGGGTTGCCACCAAAAATGAATCTAATTGGCCAAATAAATAACTCTGGGGTCTCACTGCCTGCAGCTTTTCCTTTATTGAATTATTAATGCCCCATCCCCTCCAGATCAGCAGCAGCTAATGCGTGATTTGACTCAGGAGGTTAGTATTCTCCAATCAGTTGTAAATTGCCCTGAGAACTTGCTTTGCTAACTTATGGCTTATATTATTGGCTCAGCTTTCAAAACAGCTTTGGATTCAGAAACTTAGTAAAGATTAAGTTATTTTCAGCCTTATATATTTTTCTGACAAAGAAAAAATATATTTGGTTGTTTTCCTATAGTCTAAACCAGTGGTGTTTAACTAGGGACAGTTTTGCCCTCCAAGGGACATTTGGCAATGTCCAGAGACAGTTTTAGTTGTCACACCTTGCAGGTGTATGTACTATTAGTGTTTAGCGCACAGAGGCCAGGGATGCTTGCCTGCCATGCACGAAGATGGCGTCCAAGAGCAGAGAACCACCTGATCCCAAATGTCAACAAAGCTATGGCTGAGACCCTGATTTAAACTGATTTTCCAAAGGAGAAAGAAGAACGTTCATCAGGGAGCTTCGTGGGTGGGCATCTCATTCATTCTTTCATTGGAGAAGTAATTTTTGCATCCCCGTTACACTTACGCATTTCCTCCTCTACCAGAGAGGCTCAGTGTGCGTGCTGGTCAACACCCTGCCCCCTTTGACATGCACTTGTCAGCAGTGTCTGGTGGCGCTGGTGTGGGAGTGTCCCCAGGGCGCCACCCAACCTGATGTGCTACTCAAGGGAAACAGGCTGTATTCATGATTCCTGGTGGGGAAATAGAGAAAGATTCCTCTCGTTCTGAGTTCCTGGTGTGAAGTGAGGATTAACACCTGAAGAAGGATTCTACTCCTTATCACGATTGCCCCACTCATTGCCAACAATAACCACTTCCATTTTGGGATTATATTAAAGAGCAGGGCACTGTATATGGATTTGCCCACCCACACAACCTGCCTCTGGGTGGATGTTGTTAGAGATGAGGAAACTGAGGTTCAGAAGCGGTAAGCCCTGCGTCCGCCACTCCACGCTGAACACTTACAAGCTGCAAAGACTGCGCTGCCCCCCTAGTCCCCCTACCCACGGCTCTGCTGTGTCCTCCACCCCTAGCTGAAGAGCTGCTCTGCTGTTTTCTGATGACAATGAGTGTTTTCATTTTGTCTTCCTAAACGTGATGGTAAAAAACGATGAAGTATATCAACCAAAATGATGAACATGCATTTAAAAAAAATAAGGCGTATTGTCCAGAAGCAAATTTAGGGGTGAGTTAGGCCAACTGGGCTGGAGAGGCCCAGCTCAGGGAGGTTTGGGCTGTGCATGTGTGAGAATCCTGCCCCCATCCAGCCACCGTGCAGAGGGCTGTTACTCCGCCCACATCCCTCCTGGTGCCTGGCATGGAGGCATCAGTCTTCTTTAGCTTTTATCATGTAAATCCCCAGTGTGTGCAAGGGTGGATGTGAATGTAGCAGCCACTGGGTGCTTTTATGTCTCTTGCAACATTAACTGACCTGACGATTCCACTTCTAGGAATTCACCCAGTATTTATGGCTACTTAGCTGTGCAATGGCAGGTGCTTATTGCTTTTGTATTTATTTTTAACAGTGGAAAAAACCTAAATGCCCACAGAAGGGACCTGGTTAAATAAAGTGTGGCATATATATGGCCTTTAAAAAGGCCAGGGTTGTATCTATTTTTGCAAACATGGAAACATATTTATGCTATATTGAGTGAATGAGGCAAGTTATAAAACAGCATGTGTAGCCTAACATCTTCTGGCATGTGCATTTTTGGTCATAAATGCATGGAAAGTGTCTGCAAGAATATACATGACTTGTTTTCTGGCTACCTCTGTAAAAAGAGTTGTTCTGGAGGGATGGACAGGAGATTTTCTCTTCACCTTATGTGATTCCATATTTTTGAAGATAACTGCCATACATTAGTTTAAAATAGAAAAAATTTTCAATTAAAAGTGCATTTACTGAGCACCTATTAATTGCCAGGAGCTCTGCTTGGCACTAACAATACAAATATGAATGAAACATTCTTTTTCTGCTGTAGTGTAGCTTCAGGTCAAACTGTTAAAAATACCTGTTGGCCAAAATAACATTTTTCACTTTTGGGTCCTTAGTTACTTTGTTGCTCAGGACAATTAGGTTAAAATAGAAATAACGTCATTGGGTGCTGTGAAGATGAATTATTCTTGTATATCTCTAAAATCATTTAAGATATTATGAAATAGAAAATAAGTATTATTTTAATGGCTATGTTTTTCATTAAAGCTTATTCTGTGCATGTACCAGTCTGATATGTTGAAATTGAAGAATGTATTCACAGAAGTCTACTATGTGATAGGCACCCATGACTAAGAAGGACATGGCCCTTTCTTTGGAAAGTCTGTTTGAGAAAGTAGAAAACAAATAAGGAAACAAAAACTTGAATGTGTAATTAAACTTGAGCTGAGGGCCATAGGGGTGGGCACGGTGAAGATTTTGACAGGGCCGTCCGCAAAGCCTCCTTGAGGACATCACATTTATAAGTAGATGGGAGAGTTTTTTAACCTACTTGGGAGGTGGGAGGATTGCTTGAGCTCGGGAGTTTGAGACCAGGCTGAGCAACATAGTGAGACTCGTCCTCTACAAAATAATAATAATAATAAAAAACAAATAAAAGTAGATGTGAAGAATGAAAAAGAACCAAAGGTATAAGAATGGGGTGAGTTGCAGCACACGAAGTCTCAGACACAGGAAAAGGCTCACAAGTTTAAGACACCAATGGCCCATGACAATTAGTTGGAGGGGGCCAGTGTGGCCAGAGTTGTGGGCAGGGTGTGAAGATGGAAGAGGTCAGCAGGGTCAGGTGGAAGGGGGCCATGCAGATGGCAGTAAGCTCCACTGCACTCATTACCCTGATGATGGAAACAATTCTGAGATCACAGGCAACATCCAGTTTACTTTGAGGTAGAAGACACATGCCATTGTGCCTTGCACATGGTGGATACTCCTCTTGTAATTTCTTAGTGAATAGATAATTCTTTAAAACGTGTGTAGACTGTCAGATGAAATACCAGAATACCCTTTGGGGGAAAAAAAAAAAGGAAGAGAAAAGCATGATTTTCAGATGTGCCTATTTACTCCTGGGTCTTTTTCAAGCCAGACTTCTGTTTCCTGGTGGGAAAGTTCTGTCCTTGCCTTTGATTCATGTCTGTCACAGCTGGTGTCCCCATGTGTGTCTGACTCCTCCCCGGAAAGCCCTCTCACCTGGCAGGCAGATGTTTGGGTTTAGCCTTGGTCTCAGGCTCAGCCCCGCTCTGCATGCTGCGTTCAAACTTGGCCTCAGCCGGGTGCACGAGGGCAGCGGTTCTTGGGATGCTCTGACTCAGCGTAAGGGCCTTTCTGCTCGCTGACTCATTGGTCATCGGGACCCAACCCCGAGGGACTGAGCTCTTCACCTTGGAGAGGCCTCCTCTCCCTCAGCATCCACAGCTGTTATCAGCTCCTCCTTTACCACATTCTCTGTCACCTTTCTAGTATGAAATATCTTGGACGTTGTGTTTTGAGACATCTATGATCTATATCTTGCTTGCTCCATAAAAAGCAATGGCACATTGCGTGGAGTGGGCATTTAATTCCCGTCGGTTGAATGACTTTGCTGTCCTTCAGCACCTTTGGCCTCCGCGGTGTCACTCTGTCTTCCTATCACCTCTTCCCAACTCTGCCCTTCCAGCCTCTGGCATGTGGACTCCTGCCCTGCTCATCTGCCTCCCTCCCTGCAGCTTGGGAGAGCGTGCTGGTTCTCCAGTACTTGGGTGTTGATGTCCCAAGGCCCTTGTGCTCTGCCAGTCTGCAGGGCTGGGCTTCTTCCAGGAGCCCTGTTGCCAGCCCACGCTGGACCTTGCATGCCACCTGCCCCGCACCCGTCTCCCTGAGCTGGCTTTTCCTCTTCTCCTTCGGTCCTTTCCCCAGTCACCTTCCAGCTTTCTCCCTCTCCTCTTTTCTCCTCCTCCTCCCAGTTAATATACTGAGCCCTAGATGGGGACAAAATTTGGGGATAGCATCTTTATGCTCTGCCTGCTCTCTTCCTTGGACTGGCTACTTGGTCTGACAGCCCCATCTGATCCCCAAGTGTCTGTCCCAGGAGAATCAGGGCCCAGGTCACAGCACCCCACTGTTTTAATGCCCTTCATTGGCTTATGGTCAGGTGGGAATCCTCATGTTTACTGATGATTTCCACATTCAGCCAATAGGTTGTTTTAATTAAAGCTGTGTAATTCACTGGCAAAACTGGCAAACATAGAATTAAAATTTTTTTCTTATTATTTTAAGTCATTCACATGACAAGGTGATTTGGTAGTTCTTTTTTTCTGCTATTATAGTTCTTGTTTATTATGTAAATAGACAAAGGACAGAAAAAAATGCACAATTTAAATTCGTAGTAAAGAAATGACCAAATGAAACGAACAATGCTGCATGCATGTCATGAATATTATGCAGTTGGTAGTGTCCTGCTTTTAAAGGATTTGACTTCATGTGCATGGAAATGTATCCTATACATATCTTATTCAATAAATATCAATTCTATATACATGTCTGTATTTTATATTTGTGTATATATATTTCTAAAACTCTCTCAATATAATTATATAGAGAGAGAAGACTGGAAAGAAATGCACAAAATAATAATGATGATTATCTTTTGGTGGTCAGATTATGAATGATTTTTTTTACTTTATTATATTTTTCTAAATTTTCTACAGTGGCCTTATGCAGCTTACACAATGAGAAAAATAAAGCTATGAAAACATTATGGAAATATCTGGAAGTGAACAAAAATTATTATTATGCAGCTTTCTTTGGCCGATCCCCCCATTACCCCCCAATCCTTGTGTCCCCACCCAGGATCTGCTGTTTTAAACAATTCCTTCGGCTGTTGCCCCAGACTGAGCTAAGGATTGTTTCTGTGGCTGTAGAGCAATCCGGGGAAGAATCCCATATAGCCTCCTTAGAACTAACTCTGTTCTTTGAACACAGAGCAGGAACTTTTCGCTCCCTACCTCATTCTTACAGCACAAAATCGATCTCCAAAGTCACGTAATGCTATCAGGGGGTGCCATAAAAGAACAAAAATCAAAACAGAAAATCTTCCAGAGCTCTACATGATGTCTTTTCTGTGCTCAAAAGTGTCAAGAGGCAGATAGAAGAAAATGAAAGCAAAAACAAAACCACGCTGCTGAGCTTTTAGAGAAAAAGTGGAAGGAAAAATTTCCCACAGGACAAATGCCTTTAGGAAACAGGACCAGCTGTATATATTTTGAGAGACAAAAGTAATGAGTTCATAGTCAATAATTTCTTTTATTTAAAAAATGTATAGCCCTGTTTTTAATAATTTGCATTATAGATCTTACACTGTAAAGAACATCCAATCATTTAACGGAGAGTAGCAGGTTGTTACTTTTCCTACTTTTCTGCAATCTTCCTTTAAGCAAAATTGGAAATAAAAACGTACCACAGAGCATTTAATTTCGAGTAAATGAGTTTGCTTGTAACTGTATCGTTCAGCTAGGTATTTAATGAATCTTGTTAAAAGGGATACATACAGACTTATTGGATGAGAAGACTGTTAATAGCAACATTACTCAACATAATAAGCATGGACCTATAAAACTCAGTTATGATGCAGATTTTGGATATTAAAATATAAATCTCCCTTGCTTATTTTTCTAATCAAACTAAAGACTGGTTACTTTGGCAACAATCTCTCTGGATTTTCCTAAGTCATGTCTAGTCCTAAATCAAGCATTCCTTTTCTAACTTACATTGTACTGAAGAATTTCCAGTCTTTTTGGTGGGTTATGGATTGGTGGGACAAGGCCACACCGTTCTCTTCCTAATTGACTCAGTTGGTGATACGGAAACTTCTGGAAGGTGGGGTGTGGGTGCAGTGCAGGAGTGAGTCGATTCTATCTCTGTGCAGTGTTCCCTGGTGAGATTTCTTTCCAGGTGCCCAGCTGAGCAGTAGCGCAGGGAGACCCACAGGGAGGGTCCCACAGGCACCGAGACTTCAGCCCCGTCATTTTGAGACCCCTTTATTCATTCATCCTCAAGATACTCATGTCACCCCACTTGTGGATTGTAGGGTGTTATATGAGGATGTGAGGGGAAATGGGTTCTCCTGGTTCCCAGATCAGATTTGGCCTCAGTGAGGCCCTGACATTATCCAAGGGAGGAAGCAGAGGCTGTTTCTAGGGGGCCTGCAACAGTTTCCACCTTCAACTTCCCATTGTCTTTCTCTTCACCACCTACTATAATTGAAGATGTCCTCATCATAAAAATTGCTGTTAATGTTTTGATCAAAAACTGGGATCTTTTTTTCCGGCTTTACTGATCTAAGCTGATAAATTACTCATAATATTAGTAATATCTGCAGCAGTCCCTGTGGGTCAGGTTGCAGTAATAATCCCTAAATCTTCTAGCCACAAACAACACACGTCTGTTTCTCATTCACGCTTCATGCGCATCTGGGGTTGCCGGAGGCAGTGTTCTGAGTGATTCTCACCCTGGGTGGCAGTCTGATTGATTTCTGGGGCCACTGTCACCCTGAATGTTGGGGGCCATTGTGTTGGAAAGAAGAGAACATGATATATGACAGGGCTTTGACATGGTATGTGACAGAACATGGTATATGGCAGGGCTTTCACCCAGAAGGGGGCATGGGTCCCTCCCACTCTCATCTCTTTGGCAGAGAAGTCACGTGGCTGTGGCCAGCCTCAAAGAGATGAGGAGGTGGGAGGAAGACAGTGAAGGGCAGGCCTGATTACCGTAATTCCTCTAATTGGCCTTTTGGTATTTGATGTGACAGGCCTTGTGATGCTCATCTTTACGCAGGTAGTGTTGTTTCATTTACTTTTCACAGCAGGTAGGAGCAATGGTGATCCTTATTTTATACCCATGACTTATGGAGGGCGAGTAGGTGCTCCAGGCCCTTGATGATACTTACTGCACAGAGTCCGGTGTGGAATCTGGATGTGTCTGTTTCCCCAGAGCCAGAGCTCTCAGCCGGTGCACAGTGTTGCTGCGTGGTTCTTTCGAGGCACACACCACAGCAACAAGGAATCTGCACTCCTGAAATTTCTTTTTTGTGTGTGTGTCTGCCTGGGTAATGTAGCCCGAGGAAGTGCCCTAACATCAAGGGAATAGACTTTGCAGTGTGGAAGCTACATCACTTTCTGTCTCCTTCTGAGTCGGATATCTATGCTGTGTCTTTATCAGCTTGTTTGAAATAGTAGGAATTCTCCCAACATGGCCGTCTTAAGAGCTGCCGTTTCTTGAGGATTTACCATGTTCAGATGTGGGATAACCCCTCTACAGGCACCGTCTCCTTCAATTCTAGTTCTTTTTCATTTCACAAGGGTGGAATGGGTTTGCCGTGTTGGGCTCGCATCCTGTGTTGCAGAGTCAGGACTAAAAGCCACGTGTATGTGTGCTCAGAGCTCGCCCTCTTACCCATCTGTGCCTCAGGATTTAAATAAAAGTACGCCACAGACCCAAGGTCTTTACAAAGGACTTTCAATACAAGCCCGCTGGGAGTTCATTGCAGAATGAAGGTTGCTTTGGATCGAGGGTCACCAACTTTTCTGCCCTTGGTAATTTGGAAGAAAAGGAAGGGAAAAAGTCATGAACAAATTCCATCTCTTGTCTGCCTGCTCAGGGTCCCAGCACTTTAGGATTTCCATTTATATCCCCATGGGACGGAGCAGACTGCTGGGGGCCAGCACCCTGGTTCTATCACTTATGGATGATGATGTTGGCACGTTTGAATCTCTCTGGGCCTCGTTTTTCTCAGATGTGAAATTGGGGCACCTTCCTTGCAAGAACCTTCTGCATGAGTTACTTTTGATAGTTGCTGAATGGGTGGTGGTGGCCCTTTTTCTCTATTTTCTGGTAGCCCTCAGTAGCCATCCCAAGGAAACAGTCCATCTAACTAGAACATATGCTTCCTTTAAACTCAGCTTTAATGCGCTAGCCATAAATCACCACCCGTTGCTACTCTTAAGCCCCACCGATGTAGAAATGTTGAAAGGGCCAGAAAAATTAATCTCTCAAAGTAGGTGAAAGTGGAAATTGATAGAAAATTCTGGAGAACAATATGGCAGTATGTATGAAAAGTTTTAAATATGTATGAATCCATTGACTCAGTGATTTGTCTTCTAAAAATTTGAAATAACTAGAAAGATTTATGAGAAGGACTATTTGGTGTTGTGATAGCAGTAATTGGAAACCACCAAACTATCCGGTAGCTACAGATTGGCCAAGCAAACGGATGTCACCATCTGATGGATTGCTGTGTAGCCATTTAAACCAGAATTTTGAGTAGTATTTGAGGACTTCCATGAAAATGGAGTAACCCCAATTTTATGTGACAGAAATGTTTTTACAGCATAAAATTTACAGCTAATACATACCTCCAAATGTTACCAGAAATCACTAATAATGCACTAAGAAGAGATAACTCACTACTATTTTTTTTACTTTTTTGTATTTTCTAAAGTTTCTTCAAATACATAAATATTTAGAAAAATATTGTCTTTTATTTAAGGAAGGATAGGAAACCCCACTAAGGAATGTTTAGGTACCCACACCTAAACCTTTTAGGTTACCCCGGACAACTGTAGAATGTCGGAGCCATCACCGTGGAGGAGCCCCGGGGATGCTGGTCCAATTCTGAGTGAAATTTTTCAAAACTCTCCAGTCTATTCTAGTAGCAAGGAGTCTGCTCAACATCTCAAGTCAGACATTTCTAATTTGGCAAAATTACTGTCATTTACTGTTATGAAAGCTACAACAGAAAACAATGCCTGCGGCTTTCACAGGCTCTGCTCTGAATACTGAGAGACTCTGTCCCTGGCCTTGTCCAAGGTTTCAGGGGCTGCTGAGTGAGTGGGGCAAGGGCAGCCTGCCGTTCTGAGTCTGGGCTTGGTAGTTACCCAGATGTGAGTAATGCTGCTCTTCTAAAGCCCCAGCAAAGCTGCTTACCTCCCCCTGCTCTCCGTGTAATGGGGATAATAATACTTATTTGCTTACCTAGCTCACTGGGGTGTTGTAAAGATTAGTTAGACTTTGCTAGTCAAAGGGCTTTGAAGTTTTAGTGCCTTGAATGGTGTTATTACTAATAAACCTGTAAAACTTTCATCTGCAGTGTTCCCTTATTTGTAGCATTTAGGAGCCAGCCTCCCCCAGGCAGGACGCCAGCCCCATGCTGGGCGGTGGCGGGCTCAGGCCTGCCTAGACCTTCCGCCCACCCCGGCTCCCACCTCCAGGCACAGAGCTGCCGCTGCCTGCGACCTGCCTCAGCTTGACTCTGCCTTAGAGCCTCCTGGGGCTTATTTACCAACTTCTGTCAAGGTGGAAGCCACCCTTGCTCACCGCCTTCTGGTCTGTGCCAGGAAACAAAGACATTTTTTCCAGCTGTGGCCACTTGGGCAGCTGTGGGGTTCCTCAACATGGCATGGCCAAACAGAACCTTGGAGTCCTCCGGAGAATGCCCCAAAGTTCCCACCCGGGGAAGTGGAAAGTTCCCGGAGTCGTAGCCCAGGAGTAGGTAAATGCTCATCCGGACTGAAAACAGTTCATGCAGCTGCTCTCGCTGCTCCTGGCATCTGGATTCTTCTGCTCAAGGGACGAGAAGGGCTGAGCCTTGGGGAAGAAAATTGATTGGGACAGTCTTTTGTGAGGATGCTTTTGCTGTCTCTGGTGCTCACAAGAAGAATGAGACTCACCTCTGCCTCGTGACTGCCAAACCTCACTCTCCTCGCCCCTCACACCGGCCCACTCCTCTGACAAACCTGAGACACACCGATCCGAAAAGGCAGCTTCTCCCTTGGCAGTGACTTTGAAGAGTATTTATGAAATGTTTATTGGGAGTGGATGCCAATTATTTAATGCTGAGTGGGAAGAGGAGGAATGAGAAAAATCAGCCAACTACTCAAGTGAAACCAAGCCCAGATCATTAGCTCTGAAATATTTATCATAAACATTGAAAATAATAACTTTATAGTAATGTAGGAGCAGGTCGTATTCATTTAATGACTGCTTGGTAGTTGGATTTTCTTATCTATAAATATATTTACCTAGTTCCCCTAAGTTAGAAATCTCAGAATCATTCTCAATGCTACTTTTCTTTCAAACCCCCTTTCTAAAAGTCAGCCCCCAAATTCTCTCTCATAAACATCCCCCAACAGTGAAGAGAGCCTTTGTTTTCCATCCTTTTCAACCACATTGATAGTGCGAGGCTCAATTCCTTCACCAGCCTGGTGAGTCTTCTTGCTGCTCTGCTTTAATCCTGTTTCCCAGTGTTCTCCACTTTGGTACCCAGGTCACCTCTGTGCACAGCCACTCAGTCCTGGCACATCCAGATCTCGGACCTCGCTGGCTTCACATTACCCTTGAGATAAAGTAAGAAACATACTTTCCTTAAATGCAGATTCCTTCAATAGTGTCGAAGAAAAATTGCACTGGGTGAGTCTAACAGGTACGGAAGATTTTACAGAAGACTATTGCAATAAGGGTTGAGAATATTGCCATCGGGGAGAGAGGCTGAGCTCAGCTCCACTGAATCAAAGAGCAGGAGAGTTCTGAGGTGCTGTGGTGTAACACAGTAGTCACCCCTCCTCCCGTAGGTATGGGAAATATTGACAGTGGGGAATATATAACAGAGGGCATGGCCTGAAAAAATGGCAAAAATATTTTCTGTCTCTTTAAAATTTCCCCCACTCTTTTTGGGAACTGAGGCCTGCCCTGCATCCCTGGGGCATGGAGGATTCTTTTGTTCTTTGTGTTACAGGAGATAGCTCAGCCACCCCTAGTGCCAGGTCTCCAGGTGGGCCCAGGTGGGCAGAGGTCACAGGATTTGTCTTTGGCAGAGATGGGACAATTGAAGTCATTAACATAGTAGCCTAGAACTGAGGGCCCTCCTTTTAAAAGCTCTGTATTTCTACTTAAGTTTAGGAGATTTGGATTTTTGAGATGAGAGTCTATCATTTTCTTCCTTAGCCTGCAAAGTAATAAACTTCTCTTTCCTTCTCCTCAAACCACTTGTTCTTTTTCTTCTGATGTGACCTCGAGGACAAATGCTGAACTTTTGGAATGGTGGTGAGCAGAGGCAAAGTACTGGAGAGCGTGAGGGGGAGGCTGGCCACTGGGATGAGGCTATCTGCCTTTGCTAATTGGTGCTTTTTGAAACTAGGCTCTGTCTTAGTCCATTTATCTGTTGTTATAACAGAGTACCCCCAGATGGGGTAACTTATAAAGAAAAGATGTTTATTTTTTACAGCTGGGGAGACTGGGAAGTTCGAGGTTGAGGGGCTGTGTCTGGTGATGCCTTCTTATTGCGTCCCAACGTGGTGAGAGGGCAAGAGCTTCTCAGCTCCTGGGGGCCCCGTCCCGATGACCTTATCTAATCCTAATAACCTTCCAAAGGCCCCACCTCCAAATACCATCGATACATGAAATTTGGGGACACATTCAAATCACAGCAGGCCCCTG
The DNA here is from genome assembly GCA_963574885.1 of Lepilemur ruficaudatus. Taxonomy (NCBI): domain Eukaryota; kingdom Metazoa; phylum Chordata; class Mammalia; order Primates; family Lepilemuridae; genus Lepilemur; species Lepilemur ruficaudatus. The sequence goes on along the minus strand of CAUYRT010080139.1, from coordinate 10,186 downwards.
CCCTCCCACAGGGAATGAGAGATGGGGTGAGGGTGTCTACCTTGATCACTGCATTTCATAGGGATGGGTCCCAGGTCCTTGAGAAAGACAGAACTGGGTTGTAAAACTGGCAAGAACTGGGGGAAGATTTACATCTCGAAGGGGCAGTGGAGGAGTTTACAGTTGCAAGTTTTCTTAAGTAAATGCTTTGAGAAAAGGGAGGCCAGGGGCCTAGAGTCAGGAAGACACACATCTAAAGTTCAGTCAAGCTGGGGGCAAGTGAAGAAGGCCTTTTTGGCCAACAGTTAGCATCAGTCTAACTTGTAACGTCTCTCCACCTTCCCTGCCAGGGTCCTCTACGGTGAGGCCACGCTGGACTTCTCCCTGCTGTTCTGTTCTTGCCCTCTCTCAGTTCAGCGTCGTGCATGCTCCTCTTTGCGCTTCAAGAACCTGTTCCCATGTCACCTTGTCATTCCAGGCAGTGACCAGTTCTTTTGCCAAAGGAGCTGAAACAGTGGAAAGCGATGAGATACCTGCATGGCAGTCAACCCGGTGGCCTCTAATTGAGTCTACGGTTGTCCCCTCAGTATCTGTGGGAAATTAGTTCCAGGAAGCCCATAAATTCCAAAATCCATGTATGCTCCAGTCCCTCAAATAAAATGGGGTAGTGTTTGTGTATGACCTACACGCATCCTCTCATATACTTGAAATCATCTCTAGATTACTTACAACTCCTTGTACGATGTCTACATGTCACTTTATAGGTGTGGATTCAGTGGAGTCTCAGTGTGCGAAAATTCAAGTCTTGCTTTTTGAAGCTTTGTAGAATTTTTTTCCCAAACACTTCTGATCCCCGCGTGGTTGAATCCACGGATGTGGAGCCCGTGGATTGCAGAGTGCAATTCTGACTGTGTTAAGTGTGTCGTGGCACATCATGCGTGCTCACAACCCTCCTTTCTGGATGAGTATGTCTCTCCCAACTGTTTCAAGGTTGACACATGCAGTCTTTTTCAGGAAAAATTCCTAAATTCAGCCCTGGGGAGAGTCACTATATTTGACATAAGATTATGGTTTTCATGTGAAAGTTAAAGAAATTCTCAAATGCTGACTCACAGATAAACCAAAAGTTTCACAGGAATCATCGGCTAACATGGTAACAGCGGACATCTGAGGTCCTGATTCAGTAAGCCCGGGGCAGGCCTGGGACCCTGCATTTTGACATTTCCTTAGTGATTCTGGTGGGGAGCCAAAACCCAGGACTAAATGACCTCGTGTCATACAGTTTTGCAGCTCGTGCCAGACGCTGGGACTGGAGCTCCCCAAACCAGCAATGCAAGGAAGCGTTTTTAGGGGGTGACTAGGAAGCACTCGTGACAGGGACACACACTCACCGCCTGTCCACGCTGGACTGGTGCTGCAAATCTCCCACCTTGGGTGGCTGCTGGCAACTGCTTTAAGGTAGACCCAAGTGGGTTAGGACTGACGATCTCGTTCCAGGGCTGCGATGATCACGCAGCGCGCAACCGTTTGTGGCCCGTCCGTCACGTTCTCACATTTTCTTCTGGTTTCCAGTCCAGGGAGGGCGTGATAGTTAACAGGCTCCAATGCCAGGGTCGAGGCAGCTGCCGGCCGGACGGCATCCGAGTCTGGACGCAGCTCCCTCCTTTGGGGCTTTGGGCTGGAGAACCCCATTTGAACTCTGATGTGACTAAAAAGCAAAACAAAACACCTGGGTTTTCTTTTTTTTTAATGTATTGAATGTGACTTTAAACAGTATGAAAAGTTGTTAAAATTCTTTTAAAAGTGATTGAAATAGGGTACGTGAATATGGTAAACAGTTCGGGCAGTAGAAAAGTGTAAATGCTGACTTCTTCTCCAGAGGCAAGCACTGCTAACAGGGTCTTAGTGTTTCTTTACAGAAACTTTCTAGCAGATGGAAACATCTGCGTAAGTCTATGTGCTCTTTATAAGAAATGGGAGCTTAGATACTGTTCTCACTGCTGCTTTTTCATGTAACTGTTTATCTCCCAAGTAGTTCTATGGCAGCAAATGGATTTACCCTAACTTGTCAAGGCCTGCATGAAAGTTACACTGTTTTATGGATCTAGTGTAGAGGTTCTTCATCAGGGCAATTTTGTTTCCTTGGGGACATTTGGCAATGCCCAATGATGTTTTTTGTTGTCATAATTCAGGGTGGGGAGGGCTGCTGCTGGCATCTAGAGAGTGGAGGCCAGGGACACGGCCAAACATCCCACAATACACAGGGCAGCTCCAGGGCAGAGAGTTATCTGTCCCCAGGTGTCAGCAGTGCTGAGGTTGAGAAAATCTGATACGGCGTCATAGATTTTAAAAGGCTGCTATGGATTTTGCCTTTAGAGTGCAGCTTGTCAACCACCACCAACAACAACGTAGATAACATTCCCAAAGCCACAGAATATGCCCGGGAAAAGCTCCATCAGCGGTGGGGAGAACAACTTTTCCAATAGAGCTAGGTGGGGAATACACTCTTGTCCAAGTCTGATGGTTGCAGCTGTTGGTTTGGAACGACTTTGGTGGTCTTAGCATTTACTTCCAGAATGTTCCCTACACCTTGCCGTTTCCTAGCGTTTAGCTTCCTTGGAAGAGATCGGGCTGCTTTGGGACAGAGGAAAACCGCGTTGGCAGTGAAGGCCTCAGTGGGCTCGAGCACCTGCGGAACCTATAATTTTGCAGCAAAATGAGGGTATCCATTTTTAGCCCCAGAGAGGTTTTTTTTTATGGTTTAGATTTTGGCTTATTTATTTTTGTTGCCACGCCACTATGTTTACTCAGGCCCAGAATAATGTCTGCTTTTTTAAAATAGAATGATTGCAAGTGACGAAGTTTAGAAAAAACAAAAACTAGGAAACTAATACTTAATTTTTAACGCTATTGTCCTGACCTCCCCCCTTTCTCTGAGAGGTTAGGGACAGACAGCGTTTAGAATGTAGGCAATACCCGAAGTGTATGTAGGGTTTTTTTTCTTTCTAGATCTAAAACAACTCTGTCCCACGCAGTTTATCACAAAATCTCCCTCCCTCCCTTTGGTTGTTTCAATGGACTTTTATTTGGCGCCACTGGTTGTCAGAAGTTGTACTTTGCTCTTGAGAATCACTTCTCTGTTTTTTTTTTCAGACTATGCCCTTCATAAATAAGACTTTATTGCCCTAAATAAGAGAGTTCCCCATGTGACAAATCTTTACGAAAGCTCACCCATAAGGCACATCCTCATTTTTCAAGAGGTAATTTTTGGGAAGGCTTGCTGAACCCTGTGTTCAGGCGTGGGATACAGGTGCTTCCGGTGCTAGAGTGTGGGGTAAAGGGTCATAGCAGCCTTCCCTCTTTAAGCCAAGGCTGTAGGTGGCAATGCTGCCGTCCTCACGATGGAGATACATAGGGCCGTGATTAAGACATTTGTGTTTTTTGTCTTTTATGGTGTCATAGTTCCAGCATCTCTTTGGTCTCTGATTTGGTGATTAGAAAGGCTAATTTAGAGATTATAGGACACAGTGGAAGTCCCTTCCTAGGCACACATGGCAAATGCCGAGCATTTGGGGAATGTGTGCATGTGTGTGGGAGCACACCATGCCATTTAGACCATACCCAATTTTTTATAAGCTGAAAATAAAATCGTTTGCCTGCCTGTTACTTTGTGGTCTCTGCAGGATTATATTATCACTGTTTCCCCCACCTATGGTTGTGCAGTTAAGTATCTCTAATTACACCACTTCCTGTAGATGCTTCCTTCAGGGCAGGGAGGTAGCAAGGTGTGCTGGAGAGGTGGTGCCGCGGTGTTTCTGAGCAGGTGTTCATGACCCAGGTTTGATTCCGCTGTAAAAGCCAGGTGACAGTGGGCCTCTCCTTGGGACAGTAATATGCTCTGTGCCGTTCTACTGTCAGGCCCACCATTCCTTGGCAGCCAGCAATTGATTTTTCAGATTCTAGCTAAAGACTTTGCCTTCCCTGGGCCATTACTAATGACAGGGACAGGCAGAGGTTTTTAGGCAGCTGACGGCGACTGCTGTAAACTTCCCGTTTTATGTGAGCTATGCTCCTTACACTTGCTTTGTTCTAAGTGGTGATCTTAGGGTCTCCCGTGCCTGCAGGACACTCTGAAAGGTCCAGTGAGCATTCTGTTTATGACTCTTGTGGAGAACAAAACCAAGTCTGAAATATCTGGGATTCAGCCGTCCCATGTTCCTGCTTTGCCGAAATAGTTTCTTTCCTAGCAGATCTTCACTTAGCTTTCAGCCATCGTTTCTGTCCTAGGAAATCTCTACACTAAATGCACATATGGGAGAAGCCAATGACTAAGGAAGGAGGCGTTTCCATGAATGATGTAAATTACAGCGAGACTCTCTGCAATCAGTCTTCTTAGCCAGCTTTGGGGTTAGGTCCAGAGAGAAGCCATATGGTACTTGCTAAGCAAGGTCTAGGGAAATTTAAGATAGCAAACTGAGGGAAAAGTTGTCAGCTTACCCTTTATAAAAATAGCAAAATAGATACTAGATTAACCACATTTAAGTCTTAAGGTAACAAATAAGCTGAAAAATTTCAAAACGTAATGATGAAGGTTATCATAGCTTCCTCTCAGTACAGGAATACATGGCTTTTATATAGTATTTATTTTCATACGACTGTATTATACACTGTCACTAAAGCGGGATGAATTTTATGAGACAGCAATTCCTTAATATCTGGCAGTTTCAAAATGGAAATTTGGCACATTTAGCTCAGTTTCATATTGATAAGCGTACAAAACGTGAAAACATTTTTCTCTCTCCCACCGGAAAGTAGTGAGTGAAAGCATTTTGCTTTGAGCGTGTAGCAGAATTGTTCTACCTAGATATCTAAGTAGATTATGTTTCATTACATGCAGTTTTGAATCTTTAACAGCAGACAGATTGAAGTAATGTATTTAAACATACCAATCATATTTAAATCGACTCATAAACATGCTCTTAAAAAATGCTTTAATACCTACATAGACTATTTCATGTTTTGGGGATATATTATTTAACCTGTAGGATGTCTGGAAATAAACTGTTGCATCTTTGCTTAAATATATTGTTTTGTTAAAAATATTTTGTTCTCTGTAAAAATATAAAGTCCACATTCATGGTAATATTAACATATTTTCCTGTGAATTTATTGACAATTGTTTTATCCCATGAAATGCTGATATTACACAATTTAGCAATACGGAACTTATGTTTGGTCAAACAACCAGATTTTTCATTTATGTTATTGATAAAATGAAAATCAAAATCTCCTATTGAGTGTTCTCAGGGCGGTTTATATGAATGCTCAGAATTTTGAAATTAAACTTTGGCAGTGGCTGATGTGGCACTGTGTAATTGTCACGGGTCGAAAGTGAACTCTTGACGGCTGGTAACTAATGATCAAATGTTGCTGTCTTGCTCTTGTGTTATTTTGGGTCTCTTATTTGATTGAGGCCTTGCTGTCTTTAGAATCCCTGCAGAATCGTGAATGGAGAAAGAATGAGTTATCTGCGATGCCTGATTTTGTGCTGTAATTAAAAAATAATCTTATTAAAATCAGGCTTTTAAAAATATATTTTATATTTTATGATGGACTAGTTTAATTGAATAAACTATTATATAGACTTATAAATGAAATTACTGTGTTACTCTATATTTAATAACTTGAGATTTAATGACCTGTATCAGTCATCTATTAATCCCTAAAAATATTGTAACAAACTTAGTGGCTTGAAAGAACACACATTTATTGTCTCACCATTTCTGTGGGTTGGGAGTCTGGACATGGCTTAGCTGGGTCCCTGCAAGGCTGCAATCAAGGGCAGTTGGTTGGGGCTGGGGTCTCATCTGAATGCTCGGCTGGGGAAGGGTTCAAGGTTCACTTGGGCTGTTGGCAGAATTTGTTTCCTTGTGGTTGTAGGATCAAGGGCTGCGTTTTCTTGCAGAAAGCTTCCTTCAGCTTCTAGATGCTTCCCACAGTTCCTAGTCATGTGGATTTCAACAACTGGGCCATTTGATTCCGAACGTCAGCCAGGGAGAAAGAGACTCTGGCAAGCCGGTTGGTTGCTGCCGTAGACTGTAGTGTAATCATGTAATTGTGCATATGTGTTATCAAGCATGTATGTTATCTTCGCTGTGTTCTGTTGGTAGAAGTGAGTCACAGGTCCCGCCTACTCCCAAGGCGAGGGGATCATGCAAGGACCTGAACACAGGCAGGCAGGTGTCAGAGTGGCCACCTTAAAGTCTGCTTGAAACATGGTCCAACAAAGGCTTTTCAGGGGGCATTTCTAGATTTTCAGGAAAACAATGTAATTTTGTGCAAATTTTTTAAAAAGTAAGATTGGATATTAGCTATTAACCTTATATATTTATGTATAACATAATATACATTATTTATTGCCACTGGCATTGATAAAAATCTTTCTGGTCCACATTTTCTTATGAAAATAGATCAAATCAATGGATCAATGGCTGAGTTTTCTAAGACTGCTTGTATCAGTTTTCATCCAACACAGCTTACCTTTTCCTAACTGAAGCTATAAGTCCTCTGTGGGGGCTTTAAAGAATGTGACTCGATACAAATCTGATCGTATGATGTGTACATCTTTGAGACTTTCTGCCCAGGAGCCTCTCTCAGGTTCCTATATCTGCCCGTTGGCTGTCATTGGGTTCCCTCAAGAGTGATGCTCACACAAGCCCCGTGGAGTTGGCACTGCTCTTCACGGCAATTCAGGGCTTCCTGTGATTCAGTTCACAGCAAACTTGGCTTTAAACATGGAGACACGGTTCTCTGCAGAATTCTCCTGGCCCACCCTGGAGCTGCGGTGCATGAGCTCCTCGGGCAGCCCTAGAGCAGCGTGCAGCTGCCGCCTTGGCTTCATGGCAATCTGACCGTACACAGTTCAGATCTCGTTAACTGGTTTATGCCCGATGTGCTTCCCGGGTGGAGGAGCTCAAAGTTTGAGAAAAGGACATCATTGGCAAATGCTTGTCTTAGTTTCAGGTTTATACTTTCTATGTTATTTTGAAAGCTTGACAATAAACGCAAGACTGGTCAGATTAATTTTTAGAGGGGAGCAGACCTGAAGATTTAGAACAAAAGTGCTATGTCGAGGGGGAAAAGGGAACCCTTTGTCATCAGCTCTCTGTGCCTTTACACTTTGTGGTGCGTATCCGCTTTGCACCATCTGCAAATAAAAGGAGAAATGCTGATTATTCGAGAATAAATTTTCTTTCCTTTTGTACCTCTTATCAAACTCTGCCTGTGACCTTTTCAAAACATGCTCCAAAAGGCATCAAATTGATGTATTTAATTTTTTTGTTTGAAAAATTGCTAGGAGGAAAAAAAATAAGTGTCCCTGAAAGGAATAGTATGTGTCTTTGCCATTCAAATCAAATTCCTAGACGATTCTAGGTGTTCTAGACATGAAATGAGCATTAAAGAAATAAATCTAACATGCCTCATTTTTTAATATTAAGCAACGGGGCTCAGAGAGGTAAAGTGGTAGATGCAGGCTCGGAGGGTAGATAACTCCAGCACTCTTGGCTGCCTGCCCTTTGGTGTCTGAAACAATTTCGTTTGCTATAATGATAATAATATTAAAGAAATGTTCAATAAGAGCAACTTGGAGCCAGGAACTTGGCACATATATTTTTGAAACCTCAATATTTATTGCAACCTGGTTGCTGTTATCCCTCTTCTACAGAAAAGAAACCAAGAAAAGTTAAAAAAAATACAAACATGAAAAGCAAACACGTGAAAACACATGAAAACCAAACCACTCTGTACAGGTAGAAAGTGGTGGGTCCTTGTGCCGTCTCTGCTCCTCGGGAAGGCGGAGGGGCTTCTCTGAAGAAGAGAGAGCAGGTGGTGGACTTACGCACTGCTATCGCGGGACAATGACACATCCTCTTTCTCTTACGTGTCTTGGGAAGTTCTGAGCCCAAATTTGCACATTCAGGAATTGAATCTAGAAGCAGCAGCTTTTTAGCACAAATTGGGAGACCAATTATCTCTTTAAAGCTCTGAAATATATGTACATACTTGGGCTAATTTGCTAGGCTTGATCTGGAACACATTGGGGGGTAACACTGTTAAAACTCTAGGCTCCCAGTGTCCTGGGGGCTTTGGGGCACATCAGGATGGAGGAAGTATTCCTGGGGAGATAAAAGACGAGTTTAAAGTTCCTCTGTAGAAAGGTCTGAGCAGGGAAAGGTACTTCCGAAGATCTCTCTGTGTGAGCCTACTCTCTTCAGGCAAGGCAGGCCTGTCTGTTTTCGTTTAAATGCTTCATGAATGGCGATTTCCAAATGGTTTTTAAAAATGATGTCTGGCGAGAGCCAGTGCTTCTTGAAGTTTTCCCCAGTGCTGGGTTTTCCCCCTTGCCTTGAATCACAGTGTTTATTTTTAAAAGCCTTTGTGGTTCCAGCCTTCTGCCTTTGTTATTGCAGCTGGACCGACTCAGACCTCCCTCTTCTCCTCCAGCCTCTTTGTGGTTTGGGGTCCAGTTGGGCTGCGTGAGGACTGGGCTGAAGGGGCGGAGTCCAAGACCACGGACTCATCTGCTTTCAGTTAGCCCCAAAGTCACAGGTGTCCTTAATCGTGCTCTGCCCGCGCAAAGAGACCTTCTCCTTTTCTCTGCGTCCTTTTGCCTCTCTGCATTCCCCGTGAGTTCCCTTGAAGTTTGGAGTTTGTGTTTTGTTCTCAGCTTCTTATTTCTCCTCCCCTTTCCTAGCCAAATCCTGATTCTCACCTGCACCGAGAGCCTGACGCTGCCTTTGCAGAAGCAGCCTGTTGCAGAAGAGATCAAACTTCCCAGGAAGGCAGAGCGTGACTGCCACACATACATAGTCCCCTCCCTGGCGTGGCTGGGACAGAGCAGCTCTACATCCAGCTGTGTAGCAGGGAGCTCAGGCCCGGCCGCAAGATGAAGCTGCTGAGTGGAAATTCTGCAGGGAACCCAGAAAGATTTACTCCAATTAGAATGTATGCTGCAATGGAAGTCCCATAACTGCAGTCCTCTCCAGAAAGAGCTGGCTCTGGTGGTCACTGGCAGAGACTTGATTCCTTTTAAGCAGCTCCTCTGGATTGTCCTGTGACAACTCTCCTGGTCACTTTCTCCTCTGCGTGGACAGGAGGCTCTGGAGGCTCTCAGATAACATGTCTCCTGCTTCCAGGAAGGAGGGGCCTTCTGTAAATTTTAGTCGAATATCAACCATTTCTCTGGTTTTCAGTTCAAAACTTTAATGGGGCTTAAGCCTTCCCTTGATGTTGTCACCAGATCGCTTTAAAGCTTCCGGTTAACTTATTTGTACACATATCTTTGTTTTCACATCTGATATTCTGAGAGATCAGGGAATTTTTAGAGCCTTTTTGTTTTTTGTTTTTTTTGGCCAAAAAGCCAAATGGCATAATCATTTCTTTAAAATAAAATAACAATCACAATTTCTTATTATAGGATTGCTTGATCCTACTTTGAAACTCTCTGTTCTGGCGGGTTCATATTGGCATGCTGCTTCCAAGTTTTGATGCTTTCTCTAGAAATAAACTGCAATATACTAACCAACTGAGAGACTCTGAGAGAGGTGTGGTTCATTCGAAATACCCTCAGCCTCAGGGATGGAGCAAGGTAATGCCCCATCTGATGCTGGTGGACTGAAACCTCCAGCCTGATTCCTGTTCTAACTCTTCAGTTTGATTTATCACTTTGACCCTTGATTTTCTTTATGAATGCATTTATGGAGCCTACCAAGGTATATTTTTGTGATTGTGATAGAAAGTACTCTTCTTGAATTTGGAAAATAGTATGTGTATTTCTTTATTAGTGCATCCTGTTAATCTGAGGACACATGTGAACTATTTATTTTATTTTTGTTCACTTTGTCTTGACAGCTGACAACATAGAAATGGAGGTAGAGAAAGAGACTTGATTTTTTTTTCATCATAAGGGAAGGAAAGTGGTCTAAAAGGAAGGCAATTCCATTCCAAAAGGCAGTGATTATGGTTCTTAAGATTGTAATTTTTTTTTTATACTAACTTTTATTTATTTATTTATTTATTTATTTTTTTTATTGGGGGAAAACTACAAAGCATTTACAGTATAATGTTTACAGTCACAATTTATAGTGAGCTGATTTCCCAAAATATATTACCACTCAAGTTGACTTATCTTGTTACATTTAAAAAT
>CAUYRT010080137.1:0-53848 GCA_963574885.1 Lepilemur ruficaudatus | reverse complement strand
GAAAGACATAAATTCACAGGTTCAAGAAGCTGAGTATATAAAAAAAGTAATAGGCTGGGTGTGGTGGCTCATGCCTGTAATCCTAGCACTCTGGAAGGCCGAGGCAGGTGGATCATTTGAGCTCAGGAGTTCAAGACCAGCTTGAGCAAGAGCGAGACCATATCTCTACTAACAAGAAAAAAAAAAAAAACAGAAAGAAATTAGCTGGACAACTAAAAATATATAGAGAAAAAATTAGTCGGGCATGGTGGCACATGTCTGTAGTCCCAGCTACTCTGGAGGCTGAGGCAGAAGGATGGCTTGACCCAGGAATTTGAGGTTGCTGTGAGCTAGGCTGATGCAATGGTACTCTAGCCTGGGCAACAGAGTGAGACTCTAAAACAAAACAAAACAAAACAAAACAAAACAAAACAAAACAAAACAAAACAAAATGAATAAATCCAAAGAAATCCATGCCAAGATCCAGCATAATCAAACTTTTGAAAACTAAAGACAAAGGAAAAATCTTGAAAGCCCCTTGAGAGAATAACACCTTACCCATAGAAGAATGCTAATGTGAATGATAGTAGATGACTCATTTGAAATCACAGAGACCAGAGGGAATGATACGTTTTTTTTTAGGGCTGAGACAACTGTCAGTTACAAATTCTATATCCAGAGAAACTGGATGTGGCAAAGTCGTCATAACATGTAACCAAAATGTTTGTACCCCCATAATATCCTGAAATAAAAAAAAAAATAATTAAATCCTTAGAATCTGGGGGGAAAAAAAAGAATAGATTCCCTAAAGAATGAAAGAATGAATAAAGGAAGTTTTACAAAAAGAAGGAAAATGATAAAAGAAGGAATCCTGGAGCATCAGAAAAGAAGAAACAACAATTAAAAGAGAAGAAATATAGGTAAATATATTAATAATAGACTACACTTTTTATCATTAATTTTTAAAATGATCTGTGATAGCTGATACAAAATTTATAATAACACATGATACTCCATGACATCTGGAAGATAGAGGACCTAAAGGGAAATAAGGACTCCATATTTCACTGGAAGAGCTAAAATATTTAGGTTTACTGTCATAGGTCACATATGTATATTGTAATATCAAGTAATCAGGAAGAAAATTATAATAATCACCTTAAATATAAATAGTTAAAATATAATAATTAAAAAGTAGAGATTAGCAGAGTGGACTGGAAAAAATAAAAAGCCACGTTACACAACCAGGTGATATTTTTAAGAAACTAACTTCAAATTCAACAGCATAGGTAGGTTAGAAGTAAAGGATGGGAAAATATACAACCTGAAAAATTAATTTTGAAATAAAGCAGAAATAGCTCTATTAATATCTGATAAACAGAATTCAGAACAAATAAAAATATTAGGAACAAAGAGGAACATTACCCATGATTTTTAAAAAGCAATCACCAGGAAGACATGCTGATTCTAACTGTGTATGCAACAAACAACACACCCTCAAAAAATGAAGCAAAAATTGAGATTTCTGATTTCCAATCTGACATGATGTGAGAGCTTGGAAGTCATCACTCCCATTCTCACAAAAAGAAAAAGCTGAACCAACTGAAAATCAACAACTCTCCTTGGATTCCTTAAAGAATTGAAGTCACAGGGCAAATGTCTTCCCAGAAACTGTAGAGACTATCTCTACCTCTGTAGAGACAGAGGTAAAAACAGAATCATGGCTAATGGAGCACAAGTAGGGGCCAGTCTGGCAGGGACACTTAAAACATAATTGACTAATTGCTAGATACTGAGCAAGGACCAGGTGGAGAGATTCAAAACTCCTGGGGTAGGGGTGGCCTTAGAGGGTCCATACACTTTTGTGAGTTTTACCTCCAGGAACCCCACCAGGTTCTCAGGGTAAAGACAGGAGAAAAATGCTTTCACATCTCCAGCATGGGGAGGGAAGAAGTCACCATTTTGAAATAAACCCAGAACACCCAGCAATCCTTAACAGCATCCTGACCCCAAAGGAACTAGTTTACCAGAGTACAAAGAGCCTAGGGGAAAGGAAATTCCCAGCACCAGCCCCTCTAGCTTCCTTTCTCACCCAAGGAAAGGGGCAGGAGGGTGAGAAGCACTGTGAAGGTCACATCCCAGAAAAACAGATTCACAAAAAGACTGACCTAATCACAGGAGTGCAGAATGCTTCACCTCTCCCCATACCTTACCACCACATCAATAGGTTGCCTGCATAAAAACAGGGGGTTACAGGGGAAAGAACTGTAAGCTTCAGACCCTACTTAAGACGGAGTGTATAGGGAAATCTCAAATAAAACAAGAGAACAAAGAGAACAAATATCCCAGAGTAAATTTTAGCCTCTGACAGCACAGTTATACAATGAGCAAACACTGCCAGATAAACATAAAACCTCACAATAAAGGCTTACTTACCTCAGATCCTTTTGCCAATACAACATGTCCAGCTTGTAACAGGAAATTTCAAGGCACGCTAAAGGAAAATGGCACAGTCTGCAGAGACAGAGCAAGCATCATACACATACTCAGATGTGACAGAGATTTTGAAATTATGAGATCAGGAATTTAAAATAATAATGATTAATATGTTAAGGGCTCTAAGTTTGAAAAGTGAAAAGCATGAAAGAACAGATAAGTATATAAACAGAGAGAGGGAATCTCCAAGGAAGAATCAAAATGAAATGCTAGAGATTAAAAAAATACAGTCACAGAAATGTATAATGCCTTGGATGGGCTCATTGGTAAACTGGACCAGGCTAAGGAAAGAGTTAGTGAGCTTGGAGATAAGTCAATAGAAACCTCCCATTAAAAATAAAAAGAATAGAGGATCAAAACACCAAACAGAATATCCAAGATCTGTAAGACAATTTCAAAAGGTGTAACATATGTAACATAATGAGAATACCAGAAGGAGAAGGAAGACAAGGAGGAACAGAAGAAATACTCAAAATAATAATGGCTGAGAATTTTTCAAATTTAGTAACAGACATCAAACCACAGATCCAGGAATCTCAGAGAACGCCAAGCAGAATAAATACAAAAAAACTACATGTAGGCAAATAATATTTACAATACAGAAAATCAAAGACTAAGAGAAAATTTTGAAAGAAACCAGAGTAAAATAAAACCTTACCTACAGAGGAATAAGGATAAGAATTATGGCAGATTTCTTTTAAGAACCCACACAAGCAAGCAGAGATTGGAGTGAAACATTTAACATGTTGAGAGAAAACAAACACTACCTTAGAATTCTATATCCAGTATAATTATCCAAAATAGTCAAGTAGAAATAAAGGCTTTTTCAGAAACACATAAATTGAGGGAATTTGTCACCAGGAGACCAGCCTTGCAAGCCATGTTAAAAGAAGATCCTCAGAGAGAAGAAAAATGATATAGGTCAGAGGTACATAATGAAAGGAAGAACATCAGAGAAGGAATAAATGAAGGTAAAATAAAATCTTTTCTCTTTTTCTTAATTGATATATAAGCAACAGTTCAAAATAATAATAGCAACAATGTATTGGGTGATTATAGCTTATGGATAAGTGAAATGAATGATAGCAATGTAATAAGGAATCAGGCAGAAGAATTGAAAATACTTTGTTATAAAGTACCTGCACTATCAATGAAGTGGAACAGTGTTATTTGAAAGTAAATTAGTTATAATATCTATTTCACACTCAAGGGTAACCACTAAAACAATTAAAAAGAAGTATAATTGATATGCTGGAAGAATAGAGAAAACGGAATCATGCAAAATGTTCAATTAAAACCAGAAAAGAAAAAATGAGAGAGGAAATTAAAAACAAAAAAGAAAAGAAAAAAGAAAATAAAGGGCAACAAATAAAAAAGAGGTACAGTATGGTAGCTATTATTCCAAGTGTCAATAATCACTTTAAATGTGAATGGTCTAAATATATCAATTAAAAGACAGAGACCGTCAGAGCGGACAAAAAATAAGATCCAACTATATGTTGTCTACGAAAATCCTCTTTAAATATAAAACAACAGATTTAAAATAAAGGGATGGAGAAAAATGTATTATGCCAACATTAATCAAAATAAAGTCAGAGTATCTATATTAATTTCAGACAAGCTGACTTCAGAGCAAGGAAATTATCAGGGATGAATAAGGGCATTACACAATGATAAAGAGGTGCATTCTCCAAGAAGATATAGTATTTAATTAATGTGTATATACCTAACAATAGAAGAGTCAAACTATGTGAGGTAGAAACTGATGGAACTTCAAGGACAAAGAGACAAATCCACTATTAACACTGAAGACTTCAACACCCCTCCATCAGTAACTGACAGATCTGGGAGGCAGAAAATCATTAAGGATTGATTTTAACTGAACAGCATCATCAATCAATTGGATCCAATTCACATTTACAGAATACTTCATTCAACCACCACAGAATATATATTCCTTCCAAATACACATGCACATTTCACTAAGCTAGATCACATTCTAGGCCATAAAACACTTTAACAAATTTAAAAGAATAGAAATCATTTGTAGAACATAGAAATAGACCCACAGAAATGTGTTCCACTGATGTTTGACAATGTTGAAAATACAGTTCAACATAGGAAGGACAGCCTTCCAACAAATGGTTCTAGAGCAACTGGACATTCTTAGGCAAAAAACAAAACAAAACAGAAATAGAGAGAGAGTGTACATGCACCTGAGTGCCTTGACCTAACTCTCACACCTCATACAAAAATTATCCCAAAATGAGGAATTAAAAGTAACATATGAAACTGTAAAACTTTTAGAAAAATATTGAAAATCTTTGGGATATAGGGGTAGGCACAGAATTTTTAGAATTCACACCAAATGCACGATCTATTAAAGGAAAAAATAATATAAATTGGACCTCATCAAAATTAAAAGTTTTGTTCTACAAAACACCCAGTTAGGAGGACAAACAGACAAGCTACAGAGTGGGAAAAAATATTTGCAAATAACATATCCAAAAAAGGACCGGTATCTAGAACATACAAAGAATTCAAAACTCAGAGATAAAGTAACAAAACAAAACAAACAAATAAACCAATCCAATTAGAAAATGAAAAAAAAAAATGCACAGACATTTCACTGAAAATGCTATACAGATGGCAAATAGGCACATGAAAAGATATTTAGTACTATTAGACATCAGGGAGATGCAAATTAAAACCACAATGAAGATATTACTATACACCTATCAGAACAGGTAAAATAAAAATTGGTAGCAACACTTGATGAGGACGTGGAGGAGGTAAAGTCCTTATACACTGTTGATGGGAATGGTACAGCCACTCTAGAAAACAGTTTGGCAAGTTTTTAGAAAAATAAATATACAATTACCATATGACCCAGCAATTGCACTTTTGAACATTTGTCCCACAGAAATGAAAACTTATGTTCACACAAAACCTGTACATGAATGTCCATAAAAGCTTTATTTGTAATAACCCCAAACTTTAAACAACCAGATGCCCTTCAGTGGGTGAATGGGTGAATGTGGTACACCCATACTACTGGTTACTACTCAGCAAGAAAAAAGAACAAATTATTGATACACACAACAATATAAATACATCTAGAGAGGATTATGCTGAGTGGAAAAACTCAATTGCAAAAGGGTACATACTGCATGATTCCACAGACAGAACATTTTTGGAATTAAAAACACCCGTAGAAATGGACAACAGATTAGTGGTTGCTCGGGCTTACACCCTGGTGAGCGGGAAGGGCAGCGGGTGTGGTTGTTAAGGGACAGTATGAGGGATTCTCGTACTGATGGAAACACTATGAATCTTGACTGTCTCAATGTCAGTATTCCGGTTGTGATAGTGAACTGTAGTTCTGCAAGACGTTACCATTGCAGGGAACCGGAGTAAAAGGTACTCAGGTTGTCTCTATTATTTCTCACAAGTATATATGAATCTACAATTATCTCAAAAAATAAAAGAAGTAAAAACAAAATAAGAAAATTATAAAGAAGAAATATATTCTCTTTTTCAAAAAAAAAGAAATAGGGAAATTATCAATGACTGGAGTAGAATATTCAATTTCTTTGATTATTTTGGCCCTAGCCCAAGAGTTTTCAAAAGAAACATAATGCCTGAGGATCTTTTAAACTAAAATTCCAAAGCCCTGGATACACCTCAGACAAATTAAATCACAATTTCCGGGTACAGGACACAGGCATGAGTACAATAGAGTCAGATGTGACTTCATTTTACAGTGTCACAGAGTGTAAGATCAAAGTTCCTCCTGACCTGTTTGTGGCCACTAGTAAGGCAAAGCAAGTCAGAACTCTCTTATCATAAAGAAAATTTAGGCTGTGCTATTCTCCTGTTTCATCTCTACCCTAATCAGGAGCTCTAGGCAATATCAGGTCCATCCTAGATGTTTGTCTAAATGTAGTTTATATTCAAAACTCTCCAGTGGCAGCTTTGCCAAGGTAGCCATAAGACATACAAAATGAGGAATGTTTGTATACCGAGCCTGTAGAGAAGGGACATTATTTTGTTCCTAGTTTTACAAACTCGTATTTTTTCACTTTCAATAATCTATTCTCCAAATTAAAAATTTGATTTTGTTGTTTTAGAATAATTCTTATATCTAGAAATAAATCCAAATAAGTAATAGCTAGCAAATGCATGCATTAAATACTAGTCCGCGGGGAGGGTTTCCCTGCTGACCTGTGCGGTGCCCAGGCTGTGGGCCGTCCACACGCGGTGCTTTCCTACTGGCTCACTGGGTGATGTGGTTTTCTGGTTCCATTAGAGGTTCACTCCCATGTGACTTGCTCAGTTTCTTCACCTAGCCTGGCGTTGCCTAGTCAACTAATCCAATGCATTTTGTTACACAGTCTTGGTTTAGATTGCTATAATTATCTTTCTTACTGATTAAAATTCAGCAGCAATATAATTAAATTTTGTAATGCCAACCACAAATATAAAAAACTAGAGAGCTAGGAATGGGAATTTCTTACTTCCTAAGCTTTCTTTAGGTTATCTCATTTATGTAAGAAATCCTATGAGATCAGAACTATTGGGTCCATTTCACTTGAGAGGAACGTGAGTCTTAGAAAGAGTAAGCAACGAGCTGAATGTCCACACTGCTAAGTGACAGACTTGGAATGCGAAGTTCAGATTTGGAAATGGAACAAATCTTTTGCTTTTTCTACTAGGCTGAAGTGGCTAGCAGGCACCCAAAGAAGGGATAGATCATTCTGAGAAGGGATTCAAGTGGGGGCGGCACAGGTCTCGCACAATGGGTAAGATTTAAGAGAGTGAAAGGCCGTGAGGAGACCATCCAGGTGGAGGAAGTGGCAGAAAACATCTGGCCTGCGGAAGAACATGGTCTGGCATATTCCAGGGGCCATGTGGCCAGGAGAGCTGCAGATTAGGGAAGCCAGTACAGGCGTGGGCCAGGCCATCTCCAGACGAGAGTCACACACCACTTTTCAATGTAATGAAAGATTGTGGATTGGAAATTTAACAGTGAAATTTAAGAGTGGCTTCCGTGGCCAGGCATGGTGGCTTACGCCTGTGATCCTAGCACTCTGGGAGGCCGAGGCGGGAGGATCTCTTTAGGTCAGGAGTTCAAGACCATCCTGAACCCTGAGCAAGAGTGAGACCCATCTCTACTAAAAATAGAAAAAATTAGCCAGATGTGGTGTCACATGCCTGTAGTCCCAGCTACTCGGGAAGCTGAGGCAGTAGATCGCTTGCACCCAGGAGTCTGAGGTTGCTGTGAGCTAGGCTGACGCCATGGTACTCTAGCCTGGGCATCAGAGAGAGGCTCTGTCTCAAAAAAAAAAAAAAAGGTGGCTTCCTTATGCTACTAACATATACTATTTTTGATTGCTAAATTTTAAAAAATGAAAGGCAAACTTCAGTATTTAACTATCACTGATAATAAAGTATTTGCAGTAAACCATTTGGCACCTGTGTTGGGAAGCAGTGGGAGCTCTGTAGGAGACGGTGGGAATTCTTGGAAAGAGGAAGAAAAAAGAATGTGCCTTTGACTTAAGAGAAGAGGGTTATGACGCAAACAGAGCTTCCTAAGGGTTATTTGCATTTATGAAGATAAAGATACACGTTGGATCATTTGGGAAAAATGAGAGACCAGCTGAAAAAATCTTGTA
The DNA here is from genome assembly GCA_963574885.1 of Lepilemur ruficaudatus. Taxonomy (NCBI): domain Eukaryota; kingdom Metazoa; phylum Chordata; class Mammalia; order Primates; family Lepilemuridae; genus Lepilemur; species Lepilemur ruficaudatus. The sequence continues at coordinate 45,698 of CAUYRT010080137.1, read as the reverse complement.
ATAACTTCAGTAACTGTTTCATCCTTCACCAAAGTGGGGGTGGTGGCTCTGGGGAATAAACAGTGACACCCTGGCATAATGAGGTACTCTAAAGGGAAGAAACCAAAACGGTACAGGTAGATTTAGAAGTAGACTTTGAGAAGCGTAAGGAGGACGCATTACTGGCTCCCGCTGGTCTTCGGAAAACGACTGGGTTAGACTCAACCCACCCTATAGCCACCATGTCCTAACTGTCAACAGAAAGCTAAGTCATAATGCTATTAGCAAAATTCCCCTTAAATTAAAAAAAAAATACACGTCACCAGTTCTGCACAGAACGCCGAACGTCTATGGACTGTCAGGAGAGCGCTGGTTATATTGCTCCTGTCCGATGGAGAACGGGAAGGGCTGGGAGGGCGGCCGGGCCTCGAACTCAGCGCCACGTCAGCGACCTCGGCCTTTGCACCCCCGCGAGCCTCGCGTGTGCCCGGCGCCCGCGCCGCGGCCCTTACCTCGCGCGTCCGGGAGCCGCGCCGTCCCGCAGCGCAGAGCCAGCCGCTGCTCACAGCGCTCGGCCGGGCCCACGGCGGCCCGCAGCTGCCCCGCGCCGGCCGCGTACGCGAAGGAGGCCGCAGAGCGCGGGCGCCCTCGGGCCGCGCCCCGCACCGTCCCGGCGTCCGGGCCGCTGTGCCGCACCACCGTCCACGCCGCGTCCGCTGCGGAAACCGGGCAAAGAGCAGGAGTCACCGGCTGCAGGGGCCAGCAGGGATGCGCAAAGCAGAAGGCTCTTTCGTGTGAATTAACGTTTTAGTTGCAGTTTATATCACGGCATGTTTGCAGCGATTTTGAGGGTTGGATTTGCATAACAATGGACTTAGCCAGAACTGGGCCTCTGATAGAAAGTATGTTGGGGGAACCGATGTTCAGACTTCTGGGACACCACGTCTAAGAGCTTATAATGCGAGCGATGACTTCCTAGTTCTTAAAACTGTTTTTTCACATCTACACAAGCACGAGGGCAAACTGGTATTCCTGTACATTTTTTAAGAATTATCTGTATTTTCCTCATCTGTATGTGCGTCTATTTCTCTCATTATCAAATAAATTTATAAAAGATACATTTGGGGATGATGTGAGCCTCATACCGGCAGAATATATAAGAATCAGCTGTATTATATAAAATTGTTTAATTGTGTCCGCTTCGCAGTCAGTGACCAAGCACTGCAGAGTCCCGGGCCTTGAGCATCTAACAGAACTATTCCAGGTGGTAGCGCTGACATCTGCCTGCTGACGTAATTTCTGATGTACTTCTGTCACTTTGAGTATTCATAATTGTTTTGATAAAATAAAAAAAAACAGCTTCACAATCTCATAAGGGAAGAAACACACCTCGGGTTCTTTGAAGTCTCCAACAATGATTCAGGCAGGGCAAAGCGTCACCCAGCTGCATAAATACCTGCAGCATTACGCAGGATTCAGTGGAAAAGAAGCTGACTGCAAGTCATCTCGATTCTACTACACTGGTGCTATCTGGTCCTTTAACCTCTAACAAGATATATTTAGTATAATGGACATTTCCCATAGGATTTTTCCTACCTGGAGAGACTGGGTAACATTCTCATGGAGATTTTTTTAAGAATTAAGAGTCAAAACAATGCAATAGGTTTCACATTGAGAAATCACCCTCCCACCCTTTCACGTATCAAGATTTTTAATGGCTTGGCTGCTAAATGTGCATGAGACAAATTTAACAACCTTACTGTGCTTACACACTCCTAACATAGGAAGGCAACAACAAAAAACAGAGACCCAAGGAAAGAGGGACAAGAAAACCAGAAGTGCTACTGGAATATCCCCTTAGTCACGGACGTCATGGAGAGCAAAGACATAATGCCTGCAAATGAGCAGCATGTACAGGAAGAATCTGTGGATTTAAATAACAAATGCAATTTTAAATTAATTGGTCACTTGGCTCACTGTACTCACCAAAGGAGGCTCGAAGTGTCCTACAGCAATTTCAGTTCTATGGATTCATTTAATAATATTCCAATTAAGCATTTTTTTTTTAATTTTAGAATTTTTAAAACCTGGCATTATTTGCTGCACATCATCTACTGTACATTCACTTTCAAGTTTCTCCTATCAACTGACTGAAATATAGAGAAACCTTACAGGACACCACGGTAGGCACTCAGGGTAAGGGATCATGTGCCGTTTGTTGTTGAAGAGCAGAATAGTAATCCGGGGACATTATGCGATATATGTTTGTGTTTATAAAATTTGACTTAAGTCTCTAATCTTTATGATATCAGTAGTAAAAGACCCAAGGAAGAACACAGATAATTATTGTGTTTCTCTAATTGTTCACAATTTATTTCAATAGGTTATAAGCCAATTGAAGATGGGAAGGATCTTAAGGAGCCTCTAATATAACCCCTATATTATATTTATGAAGAAAAGCCTAAAAATTTTAAGTAATCATTATAATGGAAAAGCACATACTTTATGATCCCTATAGCTTAAATCCTGAATTGGACCTGAGGAAATTAATGTTAACAGTGGCTAAATGTGGCAAGGGTTTCAGAGGTGTGGTTGAGTCAGACACAACATGTATGTTCTGACTCACCAGAACCTGTCTCATTGGCCTACAAGAAGGGTGACTATTAGGTCAGCAGTCTGCAACCTTTTTGGCACCAGGGACCCGTTTCATGGAAGACAGTTCTTCCACAGATGGGGGTAGAGGGGGCAGAGGGGAAGTGGAGCTCAGGCAGTGATGCACAGCCTGGTTCCTAACAGGCCACGGACCCGTACCGTGCTGTGGCCCAGGGGTTGGGACTCACAGTATTAGGTGATTGCTCAAATAAATATCCGGTTTAGAAAATTGTGAACTAAAATAAAATCTTAATTCCCCCTAGCTGACTGAATGGACTCTTGGCCAAGGGGACCCCAGAAATACCCTAAAGCTAAGTTGCTCGCCATGAGAAGGCAGGTCAGACTTGCTACCCCATGCCCCTTCTTGGAGATATCCTTTCTAACTCATTCATAGGCCTAGGGCTATGCAAGACAAAGCTTAAACCACACCTTCAGGTCATCCATTTACTTAACATAGTAAAGTTTGGGACCTGGGACTGGCTTCATAGAAGATAATTTTTCCATGGGGGGGATGAGGGGGGATGGAGGAGGATAGGTGGAGCTCAGGCAGTGATGCCAGAGATGGGAGCAGCTGTAAATACAGATGAAGCTTCCTTCACCCACCGCTCGCCTCCTGCTGTGTGGCCCAGTTCTTGACAGGCCATGGACTGGTACTGGTCCAAGGCCCGGGGCTTGGGGACTACAAACTTAACAGATCACTTGAGTCTGGGTATATATTCCATGGCTTGTCTCTGATTAACAGACTTCCTTATCTTAAAACATTCCAGGCTTTTAGACAAAGTTTCATTTCTTTAACAGATTTCATATCAAAGAATCTATAAACCCATCTATAACCTATAATGCCCCACTTCAAGATGTCCTGCCTTTTTGGGACTAAAGCAATGTACACCTTCCATGTCTTAATTTATGACTTTATGTGTAGTTTCTGTCTTCCTAAAATATATAAAACCAAATTGTAACCCAACCACAGCAAGACCACTTACTCAAAGCTTCTTTGGCATGGCTCCAGGCCACAGTCACACATACTGGGCTCAGAATAAACCTTTTTAAATTATTTTACAGAGTGTGGGTTGATGAAATTAAGCTAATTTAACTTCATGATTTGATTGGGATTAGTAGCACAGATGGTCCTCCATTTACAATGGGGTTGCATCTCAATAAACCCATGATGGGTTGAAAATATCGTAAGTGAAAAATGCATTTAATACACTTAGCCTAGTCTACTTTAAATGTGCTCAGAAGACGTACATTAGCCCACAGTTAGGCAAAGTCATCTTACACAATGCTATCTTACAATAAAGTGTTGAATATCTGATGTAATTTATTGAATACTATGCTGAGAGTGGAAAACAGAATGGTCAGATGGGTCCTTGCAGTATGGTTTCTACTGAATGTGTATTGCTTTCACATAACAATATTGAAAAATTATAGGTGGAACCATCAGAAATTGGGGATCATCAGTATTTAAATAATAAAATGTGCTCAATATAGCTTATGAATCCCCAGCATCTAGTATGCCCATTCCCATGTGCCCAGGAAGAAAAAAGAAAGTAAGATCCATCAAGATGCGCAGTGCTCTGTTGTTAGGAGCACACACATTAAGGATTATCTCCTTTTGGAGAACCGATCCCTTTGTCTGAGAAAGTGTTTCTTCACTTTTCAAGGATAATTTCACAAGGTACAGAACTCTAAGTTGGTTTTTTTTCTTGTTTCCAACACTTTAAATATCTCACTCCACTCTTCTTGCTTGCATGGTTTCTGAAGAGAGGTCAGATGGAATACTTACCTCTGCTCCTCTATAGGTAATGAGTTTCTTTTCCTCTGACATCTTCTGAAATTTTTTCTACAGTTTGAATAGATATGCCTAGGTGTATTTGGGTGGGGGGCACTTTTACTGCCTTAGTTTTCGCTAAACTTTCTGGATCTGTTGTTTGGTGTCTGACATTAATTTGTGGAAATTTTCTGTCATAATTGCTTCAAATATTGCTTATGTTTTTTTCTCTCTTCTCCTAAAATTCTCTTTACACATGTTATACCTTTTCTCACATGTGATCTTTTTTTTTTTTTTAAGTCTTTTTGTTTTCTCTCTGCTTTTTAGTTTTGGAAGTCTCTTTTGTGATACCTCCAAGTTAGAGATTTTTCCTTAGCTGTGTCCGGTCTACTAATGAGCTCATCAGAGACATTCTTCATTTGCGTTACAGAGTTTTTGATCTCTAGCATTCCTTCTTTCTTAGAATTTCCATCTCTCTGCTCATATTGCTCATCTGTTCTTGCATGTTGTCTGCTTTATCCATTAGAGCTTTTAGCATATTGAGTATAGATGTTTTAAATTCCCTGATAAATCCAACATCCCTGCCACATCTGAGTCTGTTTCTGATGCTTGTTCTGTTTCTTCAAACTGTGTTTTTCGCATTTTAATATGCCTTGAAATTTTTTCTTGATGGCCAGACACGATGTACTATGTAACTGTAACTTCTGCAAATAGGCCTTTAGTAACGTAAGTAAGATATGTGGAAAGGAAGCATTCTATAGCCTATGATTAGGTCTCAGTCTTTTAGGGAGCCTGTGCCTCTGGGCTGTGAACTTCACAAGTGCTGCTCAGCTCTCAGCCCAGGTGGGATCTGATGGCCAGAGGGGGCTGGAGTTGGATATTTCCCTTCCTCCAGGTAGGTTAAGCTCTGAAAAAAAAACAGTAGTTTAGGTCCTGGTAAAATACTTTCTCTTGCGGGAAGGCCTTGTTAAGAAGCATAGGATGCTCTGGTGTACTTCAGAATGGTTCCTGTTCACCTCCCCTTCTGGAAGCATGAAGAGCTTTTTTTCCAATGTTCACTGTGAGAAACTTCTCAAGCTTTTAGAAGTGAAACTCACATAAGTGTGGGGACCCTTCTATGACTGGGTCCCCTGGGAGTTTTTAGGTCTCAGGCTTGTCCATACTGAGCATCCAGCAATTCATCAATTTCAGTTTACGTTTTCCTACCTTGAGACTAGTGTCCCCAAAGGTTTCTGCTTATGGGGATAAGTAGTGACTGTATGTATTTGCCTGCTTGGGAGGTAATTTTGGGGGGCAGAGGTTTGCTCTGTGACCTCATTTCTCTGCTGTATCTAAAAAGATTTGTCGATTTTTCAGCTCGTTCAGCTTTTTCCTTGTTGTAAGCTCCAACCATACTGGACTGAAACCACTGTTTTTTAAAGATTATTACCATATATACATTTCAAGCTATTGCAACAGTGGTTTGACTATCACACATTTTGTAATTGTTATTGCTTGATTTGTACAACTAGAGAATAGTTTATTGGCTATAGGGCAATCCAACATCTAGAGAGAAAGGTGACCGTTTCTAGGGAAGAAAAGAGACCAGATTTAGTGACTCCTCTGTCATTAACTAGATTTTGTCAGTAGATACTTCTCTAACCAAATTCTCTAAGCTTTGGTTTCCTATCTTAGAATGATGACCACAAAGTTTCTTCCTGGTTGTGACTTTGGTTGAGCTCTTTGGTTTCTGCCAAGACCACTTTATGGGGTTTCTCACTTTAAGTTGGTATCTCTTGGCAGGATTTCCGTGTTTCTCTATCTTCAGCATGTTGCTGCAGGTGGCTCTGAATTTTCTGAACTTCCCCTATGAAGTTTTAATGTTTTTTGGCAATCTTTGCCAAAGCATTTTTAATTCATATATACTTTCAGTTGTCTGGTTTTTTTTTCTTGGTGTTTTCTGACCCTTTTGATTACTGTCCACATTTATGAAACTTTGAAACCTTTTCTCAGCACAATGGATGAGAACTATTTATTCCATATTTCCACTTTCTGGAGGGTTGGAAGAGCTAGGTAATAACAAATTTCTGTAAAAATTTAACTGAGAGACATTTTAATGCAATCTTCTATAATCAAGCTGTGTTCATTTGTAATAATATCTAAACCAGGAGTGGTTTTATAACATCAGATAATCAAAGAATTAAATTACTTCAATTATGAAAAAAATATATGCCATACAAATCACTAAATTATCTAAGATGTACATAAAACATTAATATATATTATTTCTTAGCACTTCTAAAGACCTCTGTTTTTTTCTAAATTTAGAAAATACATAAATGATAGAATCAAAGCTTTATATTTTATTGTGATGCGTGTGAACAGATATATTATGAGAAGAGTAGGAGCTGCAGGGATGCCCTGGCAGAGCATCAAACCTTGCCTATAATCTGACCTAGGTAAACAAAAAATACAAGGAAATTTTGTTGGCAAAAAATTAACAAGTACATATTTAATCCGTCTATTTAGTAAGTACACAACTATCAAACGGCATGGTTTAATAGCACTGACACTAGGTGAATTTTTCCTTGGTCTATTGTGATCGTATACGTAAACAGCAGATAAATGCATTTAAAGGTTATTAACATACCTGTCATATTGCAGTACACAAGAAATGGTCCCAGGGGGCCACTTCCATCTGCGTCAATGTAGTAAAGCCCAGAAGGGTTCCCTTTGTGCTTGTAGGCTTCGCAAGACTGCTCGTAGAGAGCTGAAGGAGAACACCGTCCATCAGAACCGAATGAATCCCTCAATATTTTTAATTAGTGCCCAAAAGGTTTCCATTTCTGAATTACAGTCATATACATATTATCCAACATCATTTTTAGTAATGGACATGACATATTTGATTAGGTGGAAAAAAATGACATTTAAAAAATTAAATGTATTTTTACTAACAAAGAAGGAAATTACCTAGTCAAATGTATTTAAATATTGAATGCTATAAAGTGCTGAATAAATATTTTGTACATAATATATTTCTATTTGGGGGAAGAAGGAAATAGTGCATTGGTATTGAAAAATGAAGATGTGGTTGCAATGGGAATGTGATACCATCTTCAATACAGTCTTTTGGTAATGTGTAGAGATTATATATTTTCCACGTAAATGTTTTCTTTTGCTTTTAAGCAGTGAAGCATGAAAATTCTGAAGTACAGCGTATAATATTTGAAAAGGTCTTATAGGGAAACCTGTGAATCTGAATTCCAGGTGCTGCTGAAGCATGATTCTTTTCAAACTTGTGGCAACTACACTCCAGAATAAAGTGCCGTAATTAAACAAGAAACCTTCATTCTACCTTTAATAATTGAAGTACATTAGTTTTAACGTAACTAAATAATCTGGTACCTCTAATAAGCATGCTGTAAAGTATTTTAAATTATGCAGTAATTATACCCTTTGCTTACTTAAATCAAGCTACAAATAAGTATTTTAAAGAGATAAATATAATATACAAACTGGCAAACTCTCTTCATTAGAAAATATTTACAATTGATTTGAAAAAGATGTTTCCTTAAGTATTCTGCAAATGACAATTCAAGACAATTGAAATTGAAAACAGGAGAGAAAAAAATGTTAACTTATTCTGAAATAATTGAATATTTTTATTGTGAAAGTAAGTGCCCTACCAAGTGCAAGGTATGTGTTAATGTCTAGTGTAAGTTTACAAGGAAGATTAAGAGGGCAACACACTGGCTGGCAGGAAAGCACACACTGAAGAAGCAGCAGGATGATAATGGCTCCTGGAAGAAGCTACATGAGGGACACCAGCCTCGTTGGACCCTCTCATTAGAGCCGTAAGAACCAGCCTCACCTGTATCAGCACATTTTGGCATCTCCACTGACAAGGTTGAGGAGGACAAACAGAGTAAACGGATGAAATACAAGGAAAAAGAAGCCGTCATATGGGAAAGAGAAGGGAAAATATTTACTTCATTACAAGAAGGACATTTATACCTTGACTGAATTATCCACACTTACTTTCATAAATAGTCATTGAAAAAATGTTTTCAAACACTTAAGGCAAAACCCAAAGACAAGCATGGGAGTTATTTTTCTCTCATTTCACCAAATAAGAGATTTAGAGAACTGTTTCTTTGCAAGAAAAAAAATCTCGAAACTAAGCAAACTTAATGTAAATGTGACCAATTGTCAAACAAGAGTTGTTCCACAATAAATTGCCCCAAATCAATGGTGTTCCTTTCACAATTTCGTAGATGGAGACATAAATAGGATGGATTGCCTTTCTGCAATTCTTTACTTTCTTTTGGTCATTTATTATATATTTACTTAAGTAGAAACATATCTATAAACGCCTAATAGATTCACTCAAATTAATAACAATGGTTAGGTTTGGGGTACAGGGTAGATTTAGATAGGGAACAAATACTGAGGGGGCGATTAGGAGAACTTTCGCTTTATGTGAATTGTTTGACTTTTTAAATGACAATGTAGACATGTACTAATTGTATAATTGTCCAAAACAAAAACAGCCTGTTATAACTAGGTGTGGCAGTCTAGCCTCATGGTCAATGGCATGATAAAATTGCACCTTTGCTTAGAGCATCTGTTTGAAAACCACAACAGAGTCAACCCAATTATGAGATCAGATCGACATTTGAAATTCTTTTTTCAATCTTCTGATATTTTCCTTCTGAGTTGTGTGGAGTTGTGTTTTGATTACAGTGAATAACCATGTATTAAACTCATTCATTAAACACAACATGTAAGAGATGATGCTGGGTATGGCGGAAGACACAAAGGGGTTGTCCAGCAACACACAGGATGAGGCATCTGCTTTGTGTAAAATACTCGGCTCAGAGGATGGGAGACACACAGAAGTACAAGATCCGGTCGCTGCACTAGCTCTGTGACCGTCTCAAGACATTCAGCCTCTGATTTTAGAGGCCACTCAACTCCTAGAAAGAGTGGAATTGCTTTAGAGACAAAAACCCTTTTAGTACTAAGATCATGCTTGACATTTTAATCTGTAACAGAGTTGGCCATGGACTGTCTCCTTTTTTGCCCAGGTCTTTTGTAGAACCTCAGAGCTGGGAGCATAGGATTCTCATTTAGCTTCATTTGCACGTGTAAAGCGAGTTGTAAAAATCCCAACCTTGCCTTCCTTCTATAGTTTTTGTGAAAATCAAATTAAATAAGTCTCATGGAAGAGTTCTTAAATGTTTCAAGGAGGACCTCAGCGTGAGCAAGTCAGTGGTAGAACTGAGGACTTTGTATCTTACTCCGTTTTCTTGAAGACGTCTATCAAATGGCATGGCCTTTAACATACACAGAGGATGATTCTTCAGTAAAGACAGATGGTTTTTGGTACAAGAGAGGCAGTGGAGAAGTGTTAGAATACAACACCCCTTAGACGTTGTTCTCATATTTCACTGAACATCAGAAGCACATGGAAGGTTGGTTAAAACAGACTTCTGGGCCCCATCGCCACAGATTCTGATTCAGCAGGTTTGGGGAGACCTGACATTCCCGACTGTAACAAGTTCCCAGGTGGTTCTGATGCTCCCTGGGCTGAGGACCACCCTTCAGGCATCCTGGAGCCAACTTCCTTAGCTCAGCTCCTTATCACGTCACCAACTAGCTGTGGGTCAAGTTATTTAAACTTCTTCTGTCCTCAACTCTTTCATGAAGATAATAATAGCAGTTTCTTCCTAGAGCTGCTTTAGGCATATTTAAGTACTCAATAAATGTATACTTTTGTAATTATTAACTGTGCAATCATCATCAAAGAAAATCACAGTTGTAAGAGACTTTAAAGATCTCTAGTTTCTAGCTGATATCTAATTGCCTCTTCTAAAACCTTACCATGTAGCATTCCTATTCTGTGATTTAAAAAAAAAAAACTTTAATATTATTACATTTAACGTTGAGAGCCTGGCAACTGATTGTTTTTTCATCTTTCTTTGACTGAAAAGATCCTCAGAATTAAAAGTATGTCCCAACTCAAGCAACGGAACAAGATGTTATATCATGCATTCTTGATTTAATTTAATGTTTACCCTTGAGTGTATCTCATTTTCCTATACTTATTTTCCCACTGCTTGCCAGCTGCTTTCTTCTATCCTGTTTAGTACTACATGTGTCTGTGCACTACCTCAACACCCTTGTATTAAATGAGTTGGAGGATTAAAAATAAATGAGAAATTAATTAGGTGCTAAAATATCTCATCTGATGTGTTCGCATGATTTCAAATATGCAGATACACATCAGCAACTAATGGAAATGAAATGACAAAGAAATCATAATGAAAATGAGAACAATGAGGCTTGCGGCTTACAGGAATGGCAGGTCTCGCCTGTGTAGCCTGTGCCCAGACAGTCACAGGAGAAGGTGTCCCACGACTGGGAGCATTCACCCCCATGCTCACAGTAGCTGGGCAAGCACCTAAAAGAAAACAGATACAACTACTATTTCCCTTTTTCAATCATCATAAGTGTTTATTTGCTAAAAATAGATTAACGTGGCAAAATAACATATATCTGAAAATTCCACATGACATGCAATCACTGGGTCTGCCATCACGGTTCTCTGATCATCCTGATAAATTTTAGATAAATATATCCATGAGCATGCAGCTGATTATAATGTATGTGTGACAGCTGAATTTTCAACATCATATTTTTCTTTTTGCCCCAAGTGACACAATGATACTTCACATGTGGCTAGCAAAAATGAATTACGTACATAAAATTATAAAATTTGTCATGCTCCGTTACTACATTGTGGGCATTTTTAAAAGAAAGCAGGGGAGGAAAGGAAGGAGAGACGGGAGGAGAATGGAACAGGAGCCTCTCAGTCATATAGTAACACAGATTCAGGAATTTGGAGAACATTAATTTAGGTCATCTTGTCACCTTTTAGATTTAAAAGGAGCAATCCGTTATTGGAAGACTTAATACTGTTAAGATGTCAATAGGACCCAAAGCAATCTACATACAGATCAATGCAATGCCTATCAAAATCCCGATGGCTTTTAAAAATTTTTTTGTATAAATAGAAAAATCACCCTAAAATTTATAGGGAATTTCAAAGGACCCAGAATAGCTAAAATAATCTTGAAAAAGAGCAAAGCTGGAGGTCTCACACTTGCAGAGTTCCCCGGACTCCGCTGCGCCCACCGTGAAGCTGGGCGGCGGTCGCAGCCCGCCTGGCGCTGAATCAGCCCGCGGGTGCCGCGCCCGGGAAGCTTCCCCCGCGCCCACCTGACCGCCTCCGCCAGGCTCTGCACCGAGCGCGCGGGCGTGGCCCTGGCCTCCGCCTGCCTCCTCCCCTGCTGAGAAGGGGGCGAAGGACGGAAGAGGGACTGAAGGTCTAAAGGCCACTGACCTTCCGTGCTGCGGCCCGCCTGGAAGGGTGGCTGCGAGGGCAGCGGCGGCGAACGCGGGGGGCGAGCCGGGCCCTGCCCGCCCGGCCCGGAGCAGCGGCGGGGAGGCTGGGAGGCTGGGCTCGGAGGAGAAAGGCCCGGCAGGGGCTGGGGTGTGGAGGTGACAGGAAGCCCCAAGGGCCTGTGCTGGGTCCCTTCAGGGATCCCCTGAGGGGCACTGAAGGGCTGGGCAGAAAACACCGCAGCCCCCCTGGCCCGCCGATGTCCCCATCGCCCCCCATCCTGGCTCCCCTGCAATCCCCCCACCCCCGCCCCGCCGCCCCAGCTTGGGGTCCAGACTTTGACTAATTACATGAGTTAATGAGAGTTTAGTCTGCTTTCGGGGAAGAATCTCAACTTTTCAAATGTTTCAAGGGCCCCAAGGCGTGGCAAAGCCTGCGTGGACTGAGACCCTCTGCAGGGAGGAGGGGTCCGAGTGACTGGTGAGGGTGGCTGGCAGGATAGGGTGGGGGAGGCGCACTTCATGGTCACTTTTTTTAAAAAAAAGCAGCTGTTCCTCTTCTTCCTCCTCCACTTCCTCCTCCTTCTTATCATAACCGGAAATCTTAAGATCATACCTGACTTGAAGATTCCACAAATTTTTAAATAGATTAAAAGCCATTGCAGTTTTATATCAACAGGGATAGTGTAATTTCACTTAAAAATATTTTGGAATGAGACCTTCTACATGGTCAAGAGAATATCAACAAGTATATGCTATGTTTTTTTCAACTAAATGCAGTATGGATTAGAAAACGTTTACATGTGGTAGAGTAGAGGAGGCAGCCAGCACAGAGGGGACCAGCGCAGGGGGAGGGCAAAGGGAGGGCAGGTGCGGAGGGTGGCCTGACCAGCACAGTGGGTGACCAGACCAAGGCCCCCCTGCTCCAGAGGATCCAGGCGGCAAAGCAGCAGAAACACCTCGGGAGGCTCTGTCACGTGGCGTATAGGGCAAAGGTAAGACTAGGCTTTTTCACCCAAAGACCATAGCAGTCTGATGTAAGAGGTGATTTTGGAAGTTGAAACCTGTCCAAACATAACACAGTCATAGTTGTGGCTCTGTCATCCACGGTGCCAATGACCTATTTTTGCTTAGTCTAAAATTTTGATTAAAAAGGATAACTTCATACTCCCATATTTGTCCCTAAGGAGGATTTTTTAAGTTTGGTATTTGAATGACATATATTTCTATTTTGTGAATTAAAATAGTTTTTTTTTTTTTAACAACAACAACAAGCTAATAGATGTTTACAGGCCTTTTTTCAGGATACTTAAAAGTGAATTTTCAGCATTTTTAGGATTTCCAAACTGAATATAAAGGAAATAGCAAAGGCCTTTTAACTTTAATAGAACCTCATTTTGTGCACCAAAGTTTCCTAATTTTTATTCTTTTATAAAATTCCGGGGAGCTAGACTTCTATATTACTACAGATACTCTATATAGTGAATAACTTCTGTTTGCAGTCCTATTTGAAAAGAATTTAAAAGTGCTTTCTTAAAACCTGTATCCGAGATGATTACTGTACACGCTGCGGCTGAAGTTTAACTGTGGCTCACATACACATGCTTAGTTGAACATATTTACAAGTAACTTGGGGTATACTTCAGAATCCTTTTAAAAATATGGGATCTTAGAGATCAATTAGACACCAATGTAACTCCTGAAACTTTAGGTTTAAAATAGAACAGCCTTTAATAGTAAAAAAAAATAGTTGTTTTTTTTTTTTTTTTTACTTTTTGAGCTACATGCACAAAACAGGCAACATGGATCCATTCTGGAAAAAGGCGGCTTTGGGATATATTCTCATAACAGATATACTGTGAACGGATCATATTTTGTGAGTAATGACAAGATTTTACAACAATGTCTTACAAGCGAAGAAAATCACACTTGCATCACAGCTGAGCTGACAGCTCTCGTCACTCATAATGTGAGCCCATGGGACACCTCCCTTCGACCCACAGACAGCAGATTGGGGGCTGCTCCCCGCCTGGAGAGCAGATCTCCATTGAGCAAGCAGCCAGAAGCTTCCCCAACTACCCTCCCTATGACCATGGCATGGGGTTCTGGAGCTGGTGTGGGATGACTAGTGAATGTAGTCCCAGGTCTAAGCCAAGAATTCTATTCCCAAGGCCAACAGTGATAATTACTGGACAAATTCTTACTTTATACACCCCTCATCTTTGAATTAATTTTTATCCTACAAATTAACAAAATGTTCACAGGAGAAGATTAATTGGTGTTGAATAAATGAGTTCATATGAGTGAAATTTTGCTTAATAGGAATTATGTTCTTTTAATATATCACTAAGTATGGTTTGTAAATTACAATCTGTTTAGCTGGAGATGATAATTTGACAGTTTAGAATTGACTAACACAAAGCAGAAGAAAAGTTTTGAAAGGTCTACCATATGTAGAAATACCTTTTTAAATTTTTAATTTATAGCATTTATGTATCTGTTGAAAGTAGCTACCAAAGGGATGGCACTAAGGCATATCATAAGTAGACATGTTGTTTTTCCAGGTGTGAACCAGTGTTTCTTTTCAGCCAAAATCATTATAAATATTAATATATGGCACATCTGGCAGTGTAACTGTGGTTATAATACTTAATTTTTATGAATTAAATGTTTGTCTTATCTTCTCCATATTTCATTGAATCTGTCATTATGCACATATATTCATCCATCTCTTGCAGTTCAAACTTTCCTAGAAGGACACATCGCTTTTTATTTTCTCTGCAGAAGGGTGGCATTGGGTGGCCGATGAAGAGCAGCAACCTGTCAAGTTCCGGTGCCCAGGGAAGTATCATCTACCAGATGGGGGTAGGGTTGCAAAAGCTGCTTGATAACCATGAACTGAGTAACCTTGGGATCATACTGAGTTAAAATTCATAAGATATATATCTTCTAATAAAATACTATCATTTGAAAAATGCTATTTATTCAATTAAAGATCACAGTTTTCTAATCCTTATTGTAAATATGACTATTTCATTCCCTCTGGAAGATAATGGAAAAAAAGAGAGTGAAATGCTTTATTTTCCAGCTGTCTACCATTAAAAAAAACAAAAACAAAAAAAACTTCGAAAGCAGGTACGCCAAGGTGACTTAAGATAGCCCTTACCTGTCTGTGATGCCGCACGAGTCTATCTGGAGATCACTGAAACGCCCCAGCGCCCCCTGCTGTACCGAGATGGGATCCACCACTGTGTCCCCAATGGAGATGAGCCTCAGGCAGCCCTGAAACCCCTGCAGGGAACCTTTACATCCAGAGCTGGAGCTGTTGTCGGGACAGCCTGAATATGGAGACACAAACACAGGACAAAAGCAGCAACTATGACAACACTATTCCAAGGTACTTATCATACGAAGACCGCTGCTTCCCCTAGTTTACGGACACCTGAGGAATGGACTGGGACACGCTGTGACACGGCTGCACCAGTCACTGGAGGTGGGAAGGAACACAAGTTAGGATTGATCAAAATAAGATAATATCTGGAATTCAGAATGAAAAGTATGGGGGGAAATGAAGATTTAAAATTCCTGTAATAGGAATTATTGCACTTCCAAGTGAAGAGAAGTTTTTCTTTTTTATTATTATTATTTTTAATTATGATTTTGATAGTTTTAAGGATACAAGTGGTTTTTGGGTACATGGATTAATTGTACAGTGGTGATGTCTGGGTGTTTGGTGTACCCATCCCCCAAATAGCGTACGTTGCACCAATAGGTAGTTGTCTCCCCTCGCTCCCCTCTCACCCCCCATCTGAGTCTCCAGTGCCCATCGTACCACTCTGTGTGCCCCGTGTGCCCACAGCTTAGCTCCCACTTACAAGTGAGAACATGAGGTGTTTGGTTTTCTATTCCTGTGTTCCTTCAATTAGGATGCTGGCCTCCAGTTCCATCCAAGTTGCTGCAAAATACATGATTTCATCCCTTTTCTGACTGAAGGGTATGCCATTGTGCATATATACCACTTTTCTATATCCAGTCATGCTGATGGACACTTAGGTTGATTCCATATCTTTGTTATCATGAATAGTGCTGCAATAACCATACTAGTGCAGGTATCTTTTATATATATTGATTTATTTTACTTTGGGTAGATACCTAGTAGTGGGATTGCTGGATAGAATGGTAGATCTACTTTTAGTTTTTTGAGAATTCTGCATACTGTTTTCCATAGAGGTTGTCCTAATTTACATTCCTACCAACAATGTATATGTGTTCCCTTTTCACTGCATCAGTGCCAGCATGTATTGTCTTTTGACTTTTTAATAATGGCCATTCTGATAGGGGTAAGGTAGTATCTCATTGTAACTTTAATTTGCATTTCCTTGATAATTAGTGATGTTGAGCATTTTTTTCACATGTTTCCTGGCCATTTGTATACCTTCTTTTGAAAAAGGTCTGTTCATGCCTTTTGCCCATTTTTAATGGTGTTACTTTTTAAATCTCATCTAAAAAGTAATAATGCATTTTAATGTCATGTAGCATAAATGAAAGAAATTAAAATGGAAGTTAAAATAACTGAAATCACAGCATATATTTTATTTAGGATATACTGGATTTGTGAAGTGTGACAAATGCTACTTAAAAAATGTAGTTGGGTACTCCTACTTACCAAAAGCATGTTACCTATCTACGCTGTAGGTGTTTTTATCTATTGTGATGTGTGTGCATTTGGGAATATTTAAAAACATATTTTTTTCATACTGATTAGGCAGAAATATGTAGATTTTCTTTTCTAGTAATATATATTTTTTTGTATTATGAGCTTTAGTGAAATATATCACCAAAGACTAAATTCTAATGTTAACAACTTAACAACCCAAAAAGGAGTGTAACTGCACCAGACCAATCTGGCTCAACTTTTCTGTAACAAAGTCTTGAGTTGTTTTTCACTTGCTATGGGCCCCCAGGTCACCTGAGCATGCTCAGATGAACCAAGTGTGAAACCAGGGCAGAACCTAAGTGCTTGGTCTGAGAAGCAGTGACTGAATTAAGAACTGGAGACCACATGGCAGGATCCAGGATCCAATCAGATCAAGCCCTGGCATCACTCCGTGGCAGGATCCAGTGTGACCACACCTCGTTACCCTACACTTACAAATCTTGACGCAGCTCTCAGCTCAGGGAGACAGCTT
The DNA here is from genome assembly GCA_963574885.1 of Lepilemur ruficaudatus. Lineage (NCBI taxonomy): Eukaryota > Metazoa > Chordata > Mammalia > Primates > Lepilemuridae > Lepilemur > Lepilemur ruficaudatus. The sequence continues at coordinate 28,721 of CAUYRT010080137.1, read as the reverse complement.
TGAGCATTTTCTCCTGTGTCCTTTCTGGTTGATTCACAATAAAGCTTTTCCTTTCTCAAAACCTGGAGCCATGGTATTGGTTCTATGTGAATGGGGCAGTGAGCCCATTGATTGCTTGGTAACAGTAACAGGACCCACCACACTGTTACGGTACATAATGATAAAAAATGAGCAGTTTAGAGTGTTCTAGAAGTAGCAAGAAATAAAATAGACATTGGGTTATTTCATCTCACTATCACAACCATTAACTAATTTCACCTAAATTATGTTGAGGATCAGAAAACAATAGCCCAAAATGAAGGCCTCAGAAGCAAAAGTTTTCCTCGGACTTTCCCTGCCCTCCTGTCTCCCAGTTCCATTCCCCCCCAAGACTAACCATAGACACTAGAATCCCTCTTCCCCAAGGCAGGTAGAAACCAGAACTCCTTTTCCCCTAAGCCAGCCATAAAGCCTGAAAACACTACTCTAACTTTCTCTTTCTTTCCATGTAAAAACTGCGGCAGAAAGAAATTATCTGACCTACCTTATTTGACCCTCCAGAGGGGGTCTTCCCAACACCCAGAAGGAAGGATGCATGCTTAGAGAGGCCAGGAAGAATCTAGACGGACAGGCCTTGCTGGGTTTCCTTAGTCTATTAGCATGAGATCACACCCTTTTTGTCCAGTCATATTTCTACATGGCTGGCCAGACTTTGTTGAACCTAAACATAAAAATGGACAAATTCCCCTATATCTTCGGGTCTTCATTCTGAAAACTTCCTTGTATACATGAAATAAATTTATATGCCTTTTTGCCAATTAATCTGTGTTTAACCAGTTGATTTTTCAGCAAAACTTCAGAGGGCCAAGGCCTTGCCCCTATAATAACAAACGGCAATGCTTACAACCTTGTTTGCCTTTATGGGCTTTTCAGAAGGGCAATACTTTCATATGAAGTATAGGTGCGGGCATGACTTTGACCTAAATTAAACAGTATTACCTCCACATCAATCCAAGCATATATTAATAAAAAAGTGGAGACTTGAACTTGCTACCACCGTCTATGAGCTACAGTATATAACCTAATAATGGAACGTTGGTTCAAAGTTTGCAAAATGAGTAAGGAAAAGAAAAGAGCACAATAATCATAAAATGCCTTTCTTATTTAAAGACAGCTATTTGAATAGTCATATTAATACAAAATAAAATTACAAGTCATTTGTCTAAATCAGATGTCTACAAGTTTTCTGTAAAAGGTCAGGTAGTAAATATTTTAGGTTTTGTCTAAACCTAAATGGTCTCAAATGGTCTCCATTGCATATTCTTCTTTATTTTTTACAATCCTTTAAAAATATGAAACAATTTTTTGCTTGGGCATATATAATAAAAGACATGAGCTATGGTTTGTCTACCTCTTATCTAAGTAAATAATTTTAGTATCCACACGTGAAAGAGGCACCTCATTTCATAATGGCTTAATGCCACAGACATCATAAATTGAATTAATAATTAACTCAATTGTATATTATGAAATGTTTGTTTTTGAAAATTTTATTTTTTGCCTTATTTTTAAAAAGAAGCTTGCTTCTGTTGATTCCACATTCTTTCTTTCAAACTTGTGGATATAATTTCTTACTTTATTTTTCCAATCATTTAAATATTAGATATTAAAGGATGATTATAATACATCAATATTTATCACTTGGGGCTTGAATTCACTATACTGTTCTGGGTTTTTTAATTAAATGAAAAAAGAAGTATAGCATTTATCCATTGTACTGACATGTTTTTCACTGATCTCTCTTTGACTTTATGTTGTTAAACACTAGTACTATTTCAAAAGTATAGGCATGAAGATTCCTCTTAATGGAGTCAATGAAGTACCCTCTTAATGCCTATACTCTGATTTCCTTACTAAAAATTCCCATAAAAATTAAATGTTGTGTTTAGATTTCTATTTTAATAGCTGAATCTTTATCTCTTTAATATTTTAATACTTTCTATTTTTTATTTCTAAAATAAAAGTCTCCAACATATTTAAGACCTTTTTTTAGCTTATTGAAACCTTGTACATAATCTTACAGAAACTTGGAAGTTGAAAATTTAATGCCATATTTTTAAAAGCTTGAATGATGGAATATTTTATATTGTTATGTTTAAGAAAGAAACATAAGTTTAAATGGTGCAAAGTCCTCGGAAGGATGGGATAGAAAATATACTTTGTATAATTCCACTTCATTGCATGCCCTAAACACTAAGGTGATTAAGCCCATTAGGATATGAACTAAGAAGATATTAATTCAATAAATATTTTTGACCAATGAATTCTAGCAATACCCACAATTCTGCTAATATTCCTTTTACCATATGGTGTTTTCTGAATACCATAGGAATACCATAGGTTATTCCTAAATAAAATGAATTTAGTAACTCACTGTTAGGAAAAAACTAAAATAAATCCAGGTGCCCAAGAAAAAGTTATGAAACTTTTAGGCCAAGCTCTACTTCATGTTTTTAGCTATGAAATTGAACAAATAAAGATATTAGGAACCAAGAAAATTTTGACCCAGGTTTGTTTCATTTGTGTAAGCAACTGAGGATAACAAGAAAATTGTCACTTCATGTCATTGCAACCAGAAGGGAACTACTAGGATCAGCTTTACTACAGAGTTTAGTATTGTGTTATTACAAGTTCCCTGTCTGGCAAGGTTTCCCACAGGGAGGACGTCGGGATTGCCCACCTAACAGTTAATTTTGTATTCCCAGCATCAATACCATCATGCTGCTATGGTATTGAACAGCAGAAAGATTCCATAAAGTAAATTTAAAATAATTTGACATTCAGTCATCCTCAATTTCAGACAGGAATACAAACAATGCAAGATATATGCACAACCTGCTAAGTGCAGAGTGCTGTTTGAAGAACACTTCAAAAAGATGATGTCCCACACAAGGAAAAGAAAAAAAACAGAACAAATGACAGTCCAGAAGAGAAGTCTGCATCTGTGAATTAAACTTTCTACGATAATAAATTTAGTGAGATCAGGAAATCCATGTCCACCAATGATTTGTTCTAAATCTTTCTCTCAAGCTTCCTTTGGTACAGCTATTATATTCCATTTATCTGGCATTAGGAAATTGATGGAGTATTTTTCTTCATTTGTTTTGTTTTTATTAACCCTGGTCTATTATTTATTTATTTAAAAACCAGTCCATATTCTTCTTCTCTGAAAAGGATTGCTCTTACACTGATTTAAAGTATACAGATGAGTAGGTTAGTTTCAATCAATGGTTGATATTATACTGTAGGAAGGAAATTAGTGCCTGCAGCTATACATATTTAGGCTATTCTAAATTCATAAGCTGGTTAGGGAGAAAATACAGTACTTTATTCATCAAACCTCATTTCTCTGGGCAAATATAAAATGATAGTGGAAAAGGAAGAAACATACCAATAAAATAAAGCTATCAGTAAAACTCTATTACAGGATTAATGTTAACCTTTTTGTTTCACTTATTAGATTCTTAGTGATGCTGTGTCTCATAGGAAACCATATTAACAAAAATATCCCAAGAAGTAAATTTGCCAAGAAAACAGAAAAGATACTTATTATGTCCCTTTCAATGCATCACATAGCATTCAAGAAGAATTTGGATCATGTGGTCTTTAACGTACTAAAATTAGTAATGACTATTGACTGGACCAAAGGCTGTTTCTATGTGAAGAAATGATCTATTTCGGGTCCATGTGCATCAGTTCAACTCAACCACGAGCTTATGCTGATGAAAACGGTGGTTAGATCTGGTGTCTCCCAAAGTTTACTATGCAAAAGGGTAAATTCAGTTAAATAGGTACACATAATGAAAATGCAAAAAAATTCACTGGAAAAACTAGACATTTTTGAGAATATTTATAAAAGTAAATTTTATAACAGAAAAAATAAAAGTAAAAATAAAATTGACTATGAATAGCAAAATGGGACAGTAAAACTGATAAAATATGGTAGATTCATGTAATAGAATATATACACTTTTTGAGAAAAAAATTAGTAATATTATTCTAAATATACATATATGATCTATTTGACAGTAAAAATGAATACAATTATGACATGAATAAAAACTCAAAAGCATTCATAATGTTAGTATTTATATAATTTGTGGAAATGTGCTCTTGAATAACTGAGCATTATTAAATCTTGCATGTAGAATGTTAAACCATAAATGGTCATATGATATTCATAATTTGGCAAATAATTTCCTGTAGTCAATTTTATTTGGCATTATTTAAAAAATTGAATGATATTTTCCTTCTTACCCCTCTTAGAGTTTCCTAAACCTTTTACTTTTGAAATGATAGGTCTTCAATATATTGCCTTATTTGTTTTTAAAATAATTTGTTCCTTAGGATTATTATAAAATCTATCACGTGTACCCAATGTCTTGAAATGACTTTGGTCAGATCTGCACACCTCAGAATATGAAAAAAGGAAACAATTGGAACTTTGAAGATTGACATTTTCTGCTTTCACAGTTGCTCTGTGGACGGGTTTTTCTGAAGGATTATCAATTTGTAGACAATGGGATTCATAATTGGTGTGCTGACAGCCAATATTAGGGATGAATTCTCCATCCATATTATGCTATTCCATTATAATTTCAAAATGATTCTACAAAGAAACTAGTAAAAGGCAAAACTATGCTCACACTATCAGGAAGCAACTCAGACATTGGTTAGCAATTATACCCCTTACTGACAGAGTTAAATGACATTTTTAGTGTCTGAAGACTTGCCCTGTGAGCATCCCAGGGAAGATTTATTACACCCTTCCATAACCTGCACCCTCCAAGCTCCCTCTCCTAGGCCGCAGCATCTCCTGGTTGTCCTCAATCGCTGAGCTGGCAAATTCTCTGTTACTGTCTGTGAAAGCCTCACGTGCTCCCTAACCTGGTAAGCTGTTGCACTGCATCATCACCTGGCAGTGAAAAGAAGTGGCAATAACCGATTGAGTTAAACTATTAGTCACTTTGGGCAAAACATGGCCTTTCTTTTGGACAGTGGGAAATCACTAAGACGGTCTAGAGGAGCCAGCACTCTGGGGAACACCGGTGCAGTGCAATAAAACCAGCACATAAAACAGGAGAAAAGGTAACAACAATTCTTTAGCTTTGTGACAATTGTGCAGAGCAAGGTGATGAAAGGAAGCTCCATAAATGTGACCCCAAATGCAACATTTTATTTAAGGCTATCAAAGAGATGTGCATTTCAGTCCATAATTCACAATCTTTCTCAACATGCCTATCAAAAATAAAAGGAGCCAGCATCATGACTATAATTAATAACACATATTATTGACTTAAATCTGGTAAGGGAGCAAATTTTAAATGTCCTTACCTCCCAACATACAAATGGTGACTGTGTGTGGTGTGACAGATATGCTAATTAATTTGACTATAATAGTACACAATGTATACCTATACCAAATCATCACATTGTATATCTTGAATATATATAATTTTTATTTGTCAATGAAATATTTTAAAATAAAAAAAAAATCAAGGGATTCAAGGCAGAGCAGCAGCATCAGGCAGGCTCAGACCCCCGGGGAGGGCTCCCCAGCTCCTTCTCCACGCAGCAGCAAGCTGAGGTTGAGGGGGAGCCAGTGAGCCACTCTGGCCTTGTAGGTGTGACACTCCAATCCTCCATCTCACGTAGTTATCTCCGTGTGTTCCCAGTGTCTTCCCACCGTGTGTCTGTCTCTGTGTCCACATCTCCCCTTTCTATAAGGACACCAGCCTTCCAGGATTGAGGTCATCTTAATGACCTCATTTTAACTTGATCATATCCGCAAAGACCCCATCACCAAACAGGGTCACGTTCTGAGGTACATATGAATTTTGGGGGGAAGCAATTTAATCCATAACATCATCCCTGAGACACGTACAGTTTTACCTGCGCACATGCATGTTTGGGTTGCAGTTGCCATGTATCTGTTTCTAACATGTTATGGCACTGCTCATGCTTTGGATCAAAGGGGACTTGGGAATCCACAGGGCTTGAACGTTCACATGATCATGGCCCAGCCTCGCCATTTCTGTCACTGTGTCTCCTACTGGCTTCCTATCACGTATGTTATTTTAGCGCTGATGCCACATATAATCCGAACGCACGCACGTGTGCGCACACACACACACAAACACACCAAAAACCAGAAATTGTTTCTGGCATTTTGACTTTCTGTTGCGCCTCCTTGCTCTTATGCATGTATTTCTCAGCATATTCTCAGGAGCGTTTGAGAAAATCTTTTCCCTCTGGACGTTGTCCAAGTGTTTTGAACTGAGTGGAATGTACGTAAATGAAGGTTCAGATGGAGTTAGGAATGTGTGTCCATTTTTCATTGTTGCTATAACAAATTACCACAAACATCCATTTATTATCTCTCACTTTATGAGTGTGCATGGGCTGGGCTGATTACTTAGAGTCTTGCAAAGACAAAATCAAGGTGTTGGCCAGTCTGGACTCTGAAATGGAGGCTCTGGGACAGAATGGGCTTCCAAGCACATTCAGGGGTGGGCAGAATTCAGGTCCTTGTGGTTGCAGGAGGTTCTAGTTTCTTACTGGCTGTCAGCTGGGACCTGTCAGCTCCTCCCCACCGTGTCCAGCCCGCTTTCCACACCCGCAGCAGTACACAGAGACATGCTCCTGCTTCTGTCTCTCTGACTTCCCCTCTGCCATGCCTCAAACCAGAGCCAAATGCTCATGTGATTACACTGGACACATCTGGATAATTCTGGATAACCTCCCTATTTTAATGTTTGTAACCTTAATTACATGTGCAAAATCACTTATGCCATGTAACATATTCACAGGTTCCAGAGATTAGAGTATCTTTGGGAGTCATTCTGCCTGCTACAAAATATTACCCATGCCTTTATGAAATGCTTTTTGCTTCCATATATTTGTCTTTAGAGAAGGAAGCATGAAGTATTTTCTGAAGGAAATGGGAATGTAAATGAATATACATTTTCAAAGAGTACAATGTTTCAAATTTGCTATTGTTTATCTCAGTGGTTTCTTTCTGGACCTATTCCACCTGGGCTAGTCATTGTGAAAACAAAGCAGTGTGGATCAAACTCCATACAGATTTTAGTCGTACAGATTTTAGTCATCCACCTCGTAATGCACATCCCTGTTCTGTTTGCTCTTCTTTTGTGCTTGGTTTGGAAAAATTTTATTAGAGATAATTATTTGTGTCAATTGAGAGCAGATACAAGGGGTATCCTGGTCCTTCTACTTGGAAACCCTTAATTCAACATCATCTGCATGTGGCATTTCTCAGAACACTAACAACCTTGGACATATTATTTTTCCCAAAGCTAACTGTGCTGTTTTGAAAAGGTTGGCATGCATAGCTGCATTTTTTGAGGACTCCTTATATTATCATCCATTCAAGATAAATTTCGACATTTACTTACTGCAATCTTAAAAATTTTAAGCTCTCCAAAGTGTACTTTGTGTTTGCCTAGAGGAAAAAAAGCATCTGACTAGAGATATAAATGTACATATTATTAAAAGATAAATTGAGGCAAAATAAAATTTAAAGAGTTTATTTTGGCTAACAATGATGCAAGAATTGAGCATCTTGAAATGAGAAGTTGTTTGGGGGCTTTTTCAAGGGATTGGCAGGGGAAGGCTTCTATAGGGTAAACGCAGAGGTAAAGCAAAAAAAAATTTTGTATATATATATATATATATTTGATTGGTTACAGTTATACAGTTGCCTTATTTGGTCTATCCTGCTGGAAAGCCCCTAATTATATAAGTGAGTGGCTTCTGATTGGTTAGCCTAAAGTCTGATTTTTCTTGAATATAGACATTTACAAGAAATAGCCTCAGTTAAATTTGCTTATGTTTGTAACTCAAGCAAAGGTTAAGGTCACTTAGGAGGCCTAATTGGCTTTGTCTGCTCAGGGATTCTTCAGGCCATTTTAATTCACTTTAACAATATAAGTACACACTGTGTGGCAAAGGACAGCTCAGTAAACTCTTTGAATACGTGAGGCTGTATATTTGGAAATGTACATATTCCATGTGAGACACAGCAAATACTGATGAGGAAAAATGCAACATATAGAATTGCATTTCTACTAGGTCTATATTTCTGTTTATATAGAATTTTTAATCACTATAGGAAAGGAGGGATATATTTAACTTTCTAGTAGGAACTACATGCAATTGAATTACTGGGGTGAAACTTGAGTGTTTAGGTATTTACAAAGCGAATAGTGAAAAGTGGCTGTCTGCATCTATATTCATCATGGCATTTCTTACTTAACTGAAAACTTTCTTACTCAAGAATGAGTTTTCCGGCCAGGCGCGGTGGCTCACGCCTGTAATCCTAGCACTCTGGGAGGCCGAGGCAGGCGGATTACTCGAGGTCAGGAGTTCGAAACCAGCCTGAGCAAGAGCGAGACCCCGTCTCTACTATAAATAGAAAGAAATTAATTGGCCAACTAAATATATATAGAAAAAATGAGCCGGGCATGGTGGCTCATGCCTGTAGTCCCAGCTACTCGGGAGGCTGAGGCAGAAGGATCGCTTCAGCCCAGGAGTTTGAGGTTGCTGTGTTCTAGGCTGATGCCACGGCACTCTAGTCTGGGCAACAAAGTGAGACTCTGTCTCAAAAAAAAAAAAAAAGAAAGAAGATAAACAAATGGCCAGTAAACACATGAAAGGATGCTCAACCTCACTAATCATTAGGGAAATATAAATCAAAGCCGCAGTGAGATACTACTTTACACTCATTAGGATGGCTATTACTGAAAAAGAAATTAATAAGTGTTGATGAGGATGTGGAGAAACTGGAACCCTTTATATACTGCTTTTGGGAATGTGAAATGGCGCGACCACTATGGAAAACAGTTTAGTAGTTCCTCAACACAGAATTATCACGTAACCCAGCAATTCCACTTCTAGGTATACATCCAAGAGAAACAAAAACATTTATGCACACAAAGACTTGTACATGAATGTTCATAGCAGCGGTTTTCATTATAGTAAAAAAGTGGCAGCAATTCAAATGTCCATCAACTGATGAATGGATAAACAAAATATGGAATCTCCATACAATAGAATATTATTTGAGTCCAAAGATCAGCAGGTTGCTATAGAACCAGGAAGAGTCCGTGTTTCAGTCTGAAGGTCTTTAGGCAGGAGAATGTTCTCTTACTCCGTGAAGGGACAGCCCTCTGCTCTACTCAGGCCCTCAACTGATTGGATGAGGCCCACCTACATTAGGGAGGGCAACCTGCTTTACTTAGTCTACCAATTTCAATCGTAAGTCCTTCCAAAACACCCTCCCAGAAATGTTCGGAATAACATTTGACCAAATATCTGGGCACCTGTGGCCCCATCAAAATAACACATAAAATTGACCATCACAGGAGTGATGTACTGGCACATGCTACAACAGGTATGCAATTTGAAAATGTTATGCTAAGTCAAAGAAGACCACACATATCACAAAGGACTATATATATATTTTTTGTTCTTACCAAGTGTTTAATAAACAAGTTATGCCTTTCTTTTCTTTAAAAAAAAAAAGGACTATATATTGCATGATTTCATTTAAATGAAACATTCAGAATAAGCAAATACATAGAGACAAAGCAGGTTAGTGGCTGCCTACCACTGTTGAGATAGGATTTTGAAGTAACTGCCAAGGGGGGATGAGGTTTCTTCTTGGGGTGATGGAAATGTTCCAAATTTGACATTGTGATGGTTGCTCAACTCTGTGAATGTAATTAAAGCCATTGAATTGTACACTTTCAATGGGTGCATTAAATGATATGTGATTTATATCACAATATAGCTGATAAAAAGAATAGCAATTGCTCATTTTTGCCAAGAGAGGGGTTGTTTGTATATTACGGATGGCAGCATGATGACCTTGTTTTTGTCAGTGGTTAGACAAAATTATAAAGTGGCCTTGTTTTGTCTCATTTTATCACGGTCTCAGAGTAACCTTAATTGAGGTTGGAATTTTGTGAGCCTGTTTATGTCCAACAGGAGAACAAAATGACCTGGCTCTGAGAGTCCAACCAGCTTGTGCAACATTGAGTTCTAACTCTGAGCGTCAAATCAGCTCTGGATGTGAGTCAGGGGCTGCGTTTTTTTTTTTCCTCAGTGGACACTGGGAAGCTCAGTGCAACCCTCGGGAGTCCACAGGAATGTGAATAAACACACTAGGAAAGCCTGCAGAAGCTCTGGTCCCAGCCTCCTGCTGGTGTGAACCTGGGCTCCTATGCCTGGGACCCTGGGAGGTGGGGGACACCAGGCCAGCAGAGAACATGTGCTGTCTGGGATTTTTTTGTATGCTTTCTTATGTCTTTTGCTATTTCAAAGTATTTAATGGTAGAAGGTTCCCCGCCTGCTCTGCCAAGGAGGTCCCATGGTGCCCCAGTGCCTCCCTCTATCCCTCTCCCTGCCCCCTGATGACTCCCCAGAAGTCACTTGACAGTCCAGGAAGGACTTCTGGGGTGGAGCGAAGGGGTAGGGAGAGGAGCTGCAGCCTTTGCACGCCCTGAAAAGGAAACGTTTCCTGTTTTTCCTCTCCATTGCAGAGATTTCGATTGATTCAACCTTATTTTGTGTTGGATTTCATCTCAACAGACACTGAGGGGCACCAGGAGTCCCTACAAACCCTTCCTGGTATGAGTTGCCTAACAGAGGATGCAGAGGACAAGGTCAGGTAGAGGCTGGGTTCCCAGCGAGGGATGGCACAGAAGGAGCACTGGGCGTGGAAGAGGAGAGTAGGGTTCGAATCCCAGCCCCGCTCCCCACGCAGGGCTACTTAGGTGAGCCATTGCCCTGTCGGGGCCTCAGCTTTCTGTCCTACAACTCCAAGAGTAGTTGAGGTCTGTCATCTAAAATTGAATGACCCACACTGAGATTGTTTCTTCCCCTATAAAATCAGGATCCTGTTACTCATTGTGTAAAGATGAGTAATCCCATCAAATGATCAAGCTCGCCCCTCTGGTTCCACATAGCTCTGCAGTCTCACCTCTCAATACTCCCGCCCCTCACAGGATGCTCTTGCACAACCCACCTCTGTGCCTTCTCCTGTCGTGTTCCCTGTGCTTGGGGTGCCCTTCCCTCCACTCACCTGGTGAGGCTCAGCTCTGTCCTCCAGGAAGCCGTCTCCAATCTCCCTCCCACAGGCTGGGTTAGGTGCTGGCCCGTGGGCTCCTGTCATGTCTGGGTGTAATGCCATCCTTGTCCTAACAACCCAGTTGATAATTCACAGCTAATAATGATGGTTGTAACTTACTGAGCCTTTACTCACAGACTGCTGCTGCACCAGGCCCTTTATACAGCATGACCTCACTGAATCCAGAAGAAGTAAAACTCAGCTCAGGTTCAAAGTAAGCATCTGCTGTGCCATTGATCCAGCTGAGATAACAATGATAGAGCCAGCTGCAGGGTTAACAGGAAATAGTGTTTCTACCAAGCATAGGCTGCGGCTATAAAGTGTCATAACCGCCCTCTTCCTTGAGTTACTGGTGCTTTCTTACAGATTGAGAAAGGTTTTTGCTAAAATCATGGAACATCAGAAACTTTGCTGTTTGGAATGACGTCAGTAAGAATGATGTATCCCACTCCTATCTGGAGGATTGAAGTCACTTTGACACAGAAGCAGCTTCCATCCGGTTCTCAGATAAAGACTTCTCGGCACAACATTCCATGTTTATCTACTTTCCAAGGAAAACAGAACACTGGTGCACTCCACAGTCCAGCCCTTTCATGTATCCCTTTGAGTCTATAAAAAATGGTTTATTTAAATTTCATCTACACTCCAATCTTCCCCTAATACCATAGTAACTGTCTTCTTCATTTGGTGAGACAGACCATGGGTCTTCTGTTACAAACAGTCAATGATCCTCTCTTGGTCAAACCACTGTCTCAAGCCCCAGTTGGGCCAGGACAGTCCTATCCACAACCCTGAAGGAGTTGCTGTCTTTGCTCCCATTTTTCATATGGGGACACTGAGGCAGAGGAAGGGGCAGGGACTTGTCCCTATGTTGGACTTGAAGTGTGAACCCAGGACAGTGTTGCTCCAAAGCCCACTCCAGTCTTCTACCTAGTACTCTTCTGCCCATTAGCCCTGACCTTAAACCATGGTGGGTGTCTGTTCTGAAGTGTGTGTCGGACTTTTCCTGAACTATCAACATTGGGGTGCAGGGCCTCAGGTTCCTTGTGTTTCTGCCTCACTTTCAGAATGGTGGCAGCAGAACTAAATGCAAATCTTGCATTATCTGGTCTACAGATGCTCTTCCCCTCACTGCCTTCCTATTCCAAGGCCTTGGGGGTCCGGGAATACCCTGCCACATGCCCAGGATCCCATGGACAGCAGCATGGTTGGACTCACATGTTGTGGACCACACAGACGCAACTATCCTCTCCCTGGGTTAGGCCAAGGGCCCCTTTCTGGCAATGATGGATCCCTGCCCTAGGGGCAGGTTTCTGACTTGAGGTTGTGAGTCAACACCCAGGTAGGCCCAGGGCATAATGCAGGGGATGAAGCCTGGCACCCCCATCCCAACCCCAAGCTTTGATGCTCTTTCTGCAAAATGGCCCCTGAGTGTATTAATAAGCCAGTGCACACAAAGCACTTGGTGCCAAGCCTGGCACATGCTCAGGGATCCCCAGAAGTTAACTAGGTTACTTGTGGGAAAAGGTTTTTTGGGGTAGCCTGCCTGCCCCCCATTGGCATCTTGTACCTGTCCCCATGGAGGCAGGGACAATGCTGAGGACTGGTAGGGGGAAGATGGAGGCTCCCAGGGTGGTGGTGGCCTCTGGTGGCAGCACCACAGCTGCTATAAGAGCACACGGCACGAGCCAGGCAGGAGTGGCACAGCTGGTCAGAGGGGTCCACTTGCCTGGGCCTCACTGATGCCCTGGCACTTCACTCTCGTGATACCTTCTGTGTCCATCAACTCATTCTGCCAGCATCCATGCAGAGGAGTTGAGTTCCTGCCCTGTGCGGGCCCTGGGTGAGGCACCAGAGGCGGGGATGGGGGAGAGCAATGAATGATACATCTCCCAGGCTTTCTGGGGACTCTCAGCCCTGTGGAGGGACAGCCAAGGAAATACATGAGGACCTGAGGGTGAGCAGTGGTGTGACTGAGGCCAGTGGTAGGGACAGAGGAGGGGTGTCCAGCAAGGGGAAAGTGGAGATGAGACCCTGGACTTGAGGGAGTAGGCGTCTCTGAGACCTGCGTCCAGCTAGACAGTGAGGCGGCCCAGACCTGGCTCCTGGACAACACCCACCCTCTCCTGGGAGCAGCGCCCCTGGGCAGCAGCCGTCCTAGCCACCTCCCGCGATTGCTCGCAGACCAGGGCTGGGCTTGGCCCAAGGACACGCCGCCGGATCTCAGTGGCCCTCAGCTGAGCAGCTTCTGGGGATATGGGCTGGGCCTGGTGCAGTTTTAACTTTTATTTCTGTCCAAGTAGGACAGGTAGGCAGTTGAAAGGAAAAAGAGTATTATAAGGCATACGACCAAACAGCACCCTTGCCCCGACGGCCCACCCCAGTGCCTCCCTCCAGAGGCAGCCGCTTTCAAACTGCTCTGCTGGTTTTGGAATATTTACAACCATTCCTTTAAATCACGTGCTTCTGTTGTTACTCACCAAGTTTTAGAATAAAATGTTTGAGGGTTCTGTTTTGTTGTGTGGTTTTTGTTTTTGTTTTTGTTTTGCATATGGAAATTGGTTGAAAAGGTCATTGTTTCTCCATTGAATTGCCTTGGTATATTTGCCAAAAATCAATGGACCACATAAGTATAGGTATATTTCTGGACCCTCTCTTCTGTTTCCATATATCTGTCATGAATTCATTCCCAGCCTGACCACCCGAGCTGGGAAATATTCATCAGTAAATTATAACCCTGGCCAATGCAATGGAGTGCTACACATGTCTTTTCTCTTACTGACATCCTGGTGCCTTCAGACTTCCTGCTCCTGTTTGGACTGGCTGCTTAGTGCTGCTGCCATGGAACTGTCACCCAGTAGTCTCTGTCCCTTCATCGGGGAGTCCTCAGGTATCTCCCCTTCCCATGACATCCTGTTTTTCTGGGTCCCATAGCTTCCTCAGTTTAGTCCATTCCCTTATGTTTAAAAAGCACTTTCTCTGGAAGTAAAGGAACATGGTACATGGAAGGGCAAATTTAGTGACCATGAACATGTAATGATATCTTTTTTTCTTACCTCACAGTTGGTTGATATTTTGACTGGATATATAATTCTATGTGGAGATAATTTTCCCTGCAAGGTCTAAAGTTTTCTTCTTCTGTATTCTTCCAGTGTTGCTGTGCAAATTTCTAGTCTCTAGTGGGTGGATTTTTTTCCCCCAGAAATTTTAGGATCTTCTCTTTACCCATAGGCATTGTTAAAATTGCCAGTGCTGTGCCTTTTGTGACATTTTTTCATCCATTGTGTGGATATGTGATATGGGTCCCTTCAACCCATAAACTAATGCTCTTTTATTCTAGGAATTTAAAAAAATTAGTTCTGGACTGGGCACGGTAGCTCACGTCTATAATCCTAGCACTCTGGAAGGGTGAGGCGGGAGGGTCGCTTGAGGCCAGAAGTTCAAGACCAGTCTGAGCAAGAGCAAGACCTTTTCTCTACAAAAAATAGAAAAATTAGCCAGGCATGTTGCCACCAGCCTGTAGTCCCAGCTACTTGGGAGGCTGAGGCAGAGGATCGCTTGAGCCCAGGATTTGGAGGTTGCTGTGAGCTATGATGACACCACTGCACTCTGGCCTGGGTAACAGAGAGAGACCCTGCCACACACAGACACACACACACACACAGACACACACACACACACAAATTAGCTGGGCATGGTGGCACAGGCCTGTAGTCCTAGCTACTGGGAAGGCTGAGGCCTAAGCCCAGGAGTTCAAGGTTGCAATGAGCTATGGTCACTCCACTGCACTCGAGTCTGGGCAACAGAATGAGACCCCATCTCTAAAAAATGAAAAAATAAAATAGAAAAATTTAAAAATTAGTTCTAATAATTCCCTCCCCATTGTTTTCTCTTCCTAGAACTCCTACTAATATTAAGTTAATCATGGGAGCAGGAGCCGCAGGGAGGAGGCGGGAGCTGAAGAGGCCGTGGAGAGGGTGAGTCATGTCTCAGGCCATGTCCGCAGCCAGAGGTCACCACCACTTGCGGTGTCTTTTGTCTCCACAGCCTGAGGGGACACCTCTGGAGCCTGCAACTGCCCCAAGTTGTTCGGGCTGACCCTGCCACCTCAGCCCTCCTCTGTGCCTGGCCCCAGCCCCAGGCGTCAGCCCCCGACCCATGGAGATCATGAGCCAGGCTGATAAAAATCAACAAGAAATCCCATCATGCCTTAGTGATGAGCCACCAGAAGGTTCAGTAAAAGATCAGCCACAGCAGCAGCCAGCCAAGTTGTCCTGTGTGACTGGGGGTATCTTCAGTGTTACAAAGGGAGCTGTTGGTGCCACCATTGGAGTGTGGCTAGGATTGGTGGAAAAAGTCTAGAGGTGACCAAAACAGCTGTTACAACTGTGCCTTCCATGGGCACAGGGCTGGTGAAAGGGGGTGTGTCTGCCGGGGCTGGAGCAGTGACAGCTGTTGGGCCTGCTGTTGTAAACAAAGTGCGCTTAACAAGAAAGTAGAAAGACAAATCTGACTAAAATATGGAGACACACTTGCTCTCCCCAGCGTTATGATGCCGGTGGCATTGAATTGCTAAATGATGGACTGTAACCGAGGCACCTGTTTTGGACATTTATCTTCTAAACTGCTGTGTTGACAGTCTTGATGACTGGCTTTCATCTAAAAAGAAGAGACCAATACAAGCACAGTGTATGAAGATTTCTCATAATTAAGTTTCAGCTTTTTATCTGGTAAAACGTTACACTTATTCAGTTGTAACTGAAGATAAGGTATGTTTGAATAATTGCTATAAGTCTTTCAGTCTGACTAAAAATGTGAAAGTTGGACTTAGTGGATGATGATTGCGGTTCCATCATCCCGGTTCCAGGCCGAGAATGGCGGCTGCAGGCACGCCCAGAACGCTTCAGCACCGCGGGCTGGACAGCGCCCTCGGAGCAGGTGGGTGGCGCCCTCCCTACCCGGACAACTATCCTCACCCTTTTAAGCCAGAACTTCTTACTGAGGCGACGGGGCGGAGTTGCAGGGGCGGACCATGACCCGGGGTGTGGGGGCAGGGGATGCTGGACACAGAGGGGGTGGTATTTGGAGACGGTAGCAATTTATGGCCCTGGGAGGGCGAGCGCATGTAGCCCGGAAACCCTCATTAGGCTGGGATCTCCCATGGGGTCCAGATGAGGAGCAGGGTTTCGGTTAAAGCGTGACTCGGTCTATCCATTATGCCGCGTCTCCTGAACTGGCCAAGGCCGGTCACACCTGCCCATCTCGGGCCAGTCCACCGCCAAGGCTCCAGCACCCCAAACCTCCTGGGCTGGGTCTGACAGGCTCAGGGCCCCTGGGCTCCGCTCTTTGGGGCAGAGGTCCCTTGGCAGGTCCCTGGTCTGCGCCCGCTCAGTCTCCCCACCCCACCCCAGCCCCGAGCCCCACCTCTGCCCCCGGGAAAAGCCAGCTGCTCCCCGCAGCTGCAGTGCCTGCTTAGTGGCCTGCACACAGCGACAGCAGCTCCATGATTATTCCTCGCCTTTCCTTCCTCAGCGCGGAAGGCCCGGCCTGGAAAGCAGGGCTGAAGGACGGGATCTGCGAGAAGCAAGACCCATGGGCATGCCCCGTGACCCAGGCGGTGGCGCCGGTCTGGGTTAGCAAGTGCCGTCGGGACCTGCCACGAGCTCGCGGGGTGCAAATGACACCAGTGAAGAGCCCTGGTCCGCTGGGTGCTAGATGCCTTTGTAAGTTGCCCTTTCTCCCCTAGAAAATACTGTCTACATGGGCTACAGGCCCAGAGAGGGGCTGCGAATTCCCCAAGCCACACAGTGAGGTAGGGGAGGGCCAGCGCTAGGATAGGACCTGAAGAATGGGGGGGGAGGGGAAGCCTCAAGAAAACCCATGAGAAACCCACCCACCAGTGGCCGGGAACTTAGCATGGGCCCTGGCTCTGTCAGCCTGCTGCAAGCATATGGACCTTCAGTCCGTGCTGTCTCTCCCCTTCCCGTCTTGGGTCAAGGTTATACAAGCAGCTGCCCTAGAACCTCCAAACAAGTTCTCAAGTCTGTCAAAAGAACAAAATCACAATAAATTTAGTTTGTTTATTTATTTATTTTTTTGAGACAGAGTCTCACTCTCTTGCCCGGGCCAGAGTGAGTGCCGTGGCGCCAGCCTAGCTCACAGCAACCTCAAACTCCTGGGCTCAAGCAATCCTTCTGTCTCAGCTTCCCGAGTAGCTAGGACTACAGATATGCACCACCATACCCGGCTAATTTTTTCTGTGTATTTTTAGTTGTCCAGCTAATTTCTTTCTATTTTTAGTAGAGACGGGGTCTCACTCTTGCTCAGTCTGGTCTTGAACTCCTGAGCTCAAACAATCCTCTTGCCTCGGCCTCCCAGAATGCTAGGATTACAGGCGTGAGCAACTGCTCCTCGCCAACAAATTTAGTTTAAAGATCTAATGGGAGTTTATTAGCAATTCATGAATTGTGTAGAATCTCATCTAAAGATTTAGAAAAGGTCCTCCCATGAGCTGAGCAGAAGAGGTTGGCTTTACAGGCAGAAAAGGGCTGAAGAAAGCAGAGATAAGGAACAAAAGGCAGATTGGTCTTGTTGCAAATCCCAAGAGGAGCAGTTAAAACAGCAAGACATGGGAGGCCAAGGCAGGAGGATCACTTGAGGTCAAGAGTTCGAGACCAGCGTGAACAAGAGTGAGACCCCATTTTCTGATTGTGCCCCTATCTCTGGCTTCTCTCTAGCCCCAGCCTTCATACTGCAGCCGCTCTCCTTGGTCTTGTGCTTCTCCCAAGACACCCTCCCTCCCCACCGTGCCCTTATCTGCCCAGAGAATAAAGTCCAGGTCCCTTGACATGGATCCTGCTGTCACTCCAGCCTCACCTCCCACCAGTCTGCTCTTACGTGTGGAACACTGAATGGCCTGGCATTCCCCACCCGCACCTCCTGGCCTCTGTTTAGACTGTCTGTACCTCGTACAATGACCTTCAATGGATAATTTCAACATATCCTTCCTCCAGGAAGCCTTTCCTGATTCCAAGTCCCCAGTACCGCCCATGGCATCCTGTACAAAGCTTAGCCTTTCCCCTTCCCACCCTGTCTTATCATTTCCTGTTTGCATCTGTTTCCCCTGCTGAACTGAGAACCACAAGGACAGGGCTGTGTTTAATTCACTGCTGAACACCCGTGTCCTAGCGCTGGCCTGGCTAGGTGACAGTGCTTGGTCAACCTTGGACGGATGAATGACTGGCAAATGGGCTTCCACTCACGGGCTCCCTTTAGCAGTGGGAAGGGGGCGGGGTGGCGGGTAGGAAGAGGTTCCTGAGTATTTCATGTCATTCTACAAATTTCCACTGCCTGGCTCACGGTGAGGTCATTTGATTCTCGTTTGCCTGCTTTGGCTTCCAGGGTCCCTATGTGGAAATTTGTAGAAAAATTGTCATTTGCAGCCCAGGCTTCTGTCTTGCTGTTTTATTTGTTTATTTTTTGCATTATTGTTTTGTTTTGTTTTTGTTTTGTTTTTGTTTTGTTTTTGAGACAGAGTCTCTCTCTGTTGCCCAGGCTAGAGTGCAGTGGTGTCATCATAGCTCACAGCAACCTCAAACTCCTGGGCTCAACTGATCCCTCTGCCTCAGCTGCCTGAGTAGCCGGTACTACAGGTGAGTGCCACTGTGCCTTGCTAATTTTTCTATTTTTTGTAGAGATGGGGTCTTGCTCTTACTCAGGCTGGTCTTGAACTCCTGGGCTCAAGTAATCCTCCTGCCTTGGCCTCCCAAAGTGCTAGGATTACAGGTGTGAGTAACCGCACCTGGCCCTCATCTGCTTTCTATCCACACAGGTAAAAGGGGGCTGGGCCTGGCTGCCCTCTGAGGCACTCACTGGGCAGCTTGGGATTCCAAGTTGGAAGGAGTCACCCTGTGGGCTAGCAAGCGCTATTTGCCACCTGCCCACGAAGACCCATGGGAATGGAGGCTGCAAGACACTCAAGGGTACAGTGACAAGGAGGGATTCCAAGACTCCTTGGAAGAGCCAGATCCGTGAGCTCCCCAGAACACTGGAGAGCCACCTCTGGCCTTCGCCCTCCAAAAGGGAAGGACAGGGAAACAGTTAGAGGCAGATTGCAGGAAAGGCCTGTGGAATGTTGAGGGGGTCAGAGCCAGTTCCTTGAGGTTGAACAAGGGGATGTGGGAGCAAATGCAGATGACTGTGCACTGGGGCCTAGTCTCCTGGCCCCCTGGGATGACTCCCAAGTCCCAAGGGTGTCATGATGTGACCTCTCTTGTCTCTAGGGCAGCAGCCACACATGTTGACCCAGTGAAACCACTCCAGCTCCAGTACCCTGTGACACGACCCAGGAGGTCATGAGCATGTGTATGGTGACCGAGTTGGGAAGCAGAATGAAGGACAGTCACAGGCTCGGAAAGGACACTCCTGTTGTGGAGGTGGTGGCACTCAGGGACGTAAAGGGCGGTGGTCCTCAGCAATGCTTCTCGGCTCCCAGCTGCAGGAAGTTATGCACAGATTCAACAAGGGCTCTGAAACTCAGGTGAAACAAATCAGGAAATGAGAGTGGGTGGGAGGGAGAGAAAGAGAGAGAATTTCAAGAGGTGCCGGCAAATCACACCTCCTCTGCTGCCCTGGATGTGCGTCCTGGACTGAATCTGAGATGCGAGGTGAGACCCTGCTGGGCTTTCAGCCAATCTTAGTTCCTGGCTGCCCCTTTACATATAGGGATTTCTTCAAGCCATGAGTGGTTGGAGGGTTGTTTTTAAACGTAATTTCTGACTTTTGTGCTGACTTTAGAACTTAACCTTTATGCAGAAACATATTTCAAACCTTTACAGTGATGCTGTTGTCACTGCAGAGGCAGGTTGCCGATACCTCTAATGACGCTTTTATTTTTCTCCTTTTTCTGTTTGAGGCTGAAATGCTTAGCAACTAGCTCTGGTTAACTTGGAAACACACCCAGAAGCTGCACACAGTTGCCGTCATCACCAAGCATGCATGGCAGAGTAGAGAGTGACTGTCCGGCCCGAGGAGGCAGGGAGGGCCATGGAAAGAGACTTGGCACCAGGCAGACCCGAGTCGGAATGCTGGCTCTGCCGCTGCTAGCTGGGTGGCTTCAGGCAAGTCATTCAACTTCTCTGAGCCTGACACCACCCACACTGGGGCTTCTCTTTCTATCTTCCCTCTGGGAGGTGTCCTTGGGCCCTGCTGCTCCCAGGACCAGGCTAAGGCTGCATCTTGTTCTTTCTGAGCCCCTGTCCAGTTCTGTTTTAGATGTGGATGTCTCCTCTGACCTTCGCCCACATCATCCCTGAATTTTAGGCCTAAAGTGTGACCAGATTAATCAAATCAAATCCTGCTTGAAAACACTGAACCATTCAATGGTGATCTATTCTAGCCAAAGACCTTTTTTATGGGGACATTTTAATTAATTAATTTTATTTATATATTTTTTAGAGACAGGGTCTTGCTGTGTTACCCACAATGGAGTGCAGTGGCATCATCATAGCTCACTGCAACCTCCAACTCCTGTGCTCAAGTGATCCTCCTGCCTCAGTTTCTGAGTATTCAAGACTACAGGTGTGCACCACCATACCTGGCTAATTTTTACAGTTTTTGTAGAGACAGGGTCTCACTATGTTGCCAAGGCTGGTTTCAAATTCCTGGCCTCAAGTGATCCTCTCACCTCGGCTTCCCAAAATGCCGGTGCTGGGATTACAAGAATGAGCCAGCACACCAGGCCTTATGGGGACATTTGAATCAGAATGTCTTTGACTGTTTAAATGAATTAGAAGATAACTGGCACTTTTAGTACATAGGACTAGCATTCCTCTTCTTAGATAAGCTTTAAAGTTTTTCAAATTGTTGTATAATTTCCTACATAAAATTTTGGAAGAGCATTTGTATGGACTCCCTAGGAGCACTTTGTAAGAGACTGATGTGAATACTTGGGCAAAGCCAGAGTAAAGTGTGCTTTGAAATGTCGGCTGAGGAAGGAAGTAGGATTAGGTATATAGCTACTTTTAAAAGGGAACCAAACCTTAGTATTTAATAAATACAAGTGTGCCAAATGATAATCTTTTATGATATCTATCTTAATTATACCCAAAACCAAAACATTTAAAAACACCCATTTGGACCGGGCACGGTGGCTCACACCTGTAATCCTAGCACTCTGGGAGGCCGAGGTGGGAGGATCGCTTGAGCTCAGGAGTTCGAGACCAGCCTGAGCAAGAGTGAGACCCCGTCTCTACTATAAGTAGAAAGAAATTAATTGGCGAGCTAAAAATATATAGAAAAAATTAGCCAGGCATGGTGGCACATGCCTGTAGTCCCAGCTACTTGGGAGGCTGAGGCAGGAAGATCGCTTGAGCCCAGGAGTTTGAGGTTGCTGTGAGCTAGGCTGACGCCACTGCACTCTAGCCCAGGCAAGAGAGTGAGACTGTGTCTCAAAAAAAATCCTACTGGCAGTAGATGAATGTCAAGTTTTCTTTCCAGAAGGAGTTTGCCCCCAAGTCCCTCATGTGTCTGAAACATTATTTATGTAGATGAAGGTGAAGGCCTGAATTACTGGGTGTCAGCCTGTCTACACCCCTGGAAATCAGCCTTCCTTACCTGGGTTCCAGCAAAGCTTCCCCACGCTGACTGGCCTCCTGGGAAAACAGACACTTGGGCAGCAGGAGGCAGGCAGGTGCTTCAGCAAGCAGCCGAGTAATTCAAAGAAGCTGCATCCTGGGATGCTGGACAGTTCTCAGCGGCTGTCTGCGAGCTCCGCAGACGAAGGCTCTTGCGTGTAGCCTCTCGTGACCTTTGCTTGGTTGTCATCTGATCCAGGTGGACCAGACACTCTGTGGTGCAGATTGATCACTGAGCTTTTTAAAAAAATTTTAATTTCTCTTAAAATTAAGCTTCTAAATCTCACACATTTCTCTTAAAAATTAACAGTTTTTAACTGTTAGTAAACAGTTAATGAACCAATCTGAGTTGACATGGGAACAGGTAGAGCTAGGTGAAAGGTGACACCCCCCCACCCTGCAATATAAACAAAAAAACAGCTTTCAAGGATGTTACGGCCCCTTAACATTTAAGATCACGTCAGCATAAGACAATGTCAACAGAAGACTATTTCCATGTTAAATGCAGCTCCCAACCTTGTTCTTCATTCCTTCCTAATCACTATGCCTTTTTGCCACTGCAGCTGAGAACAAATATTTAATCGTATTCAACCATTATATATATATATATATATAATATGAGAGAGAAAAAACAAAGAGCATTCAGTTGTTTGCATGCTGTATTTTCTTTTTCTAGATTAAATAAAAGTCCTCTGTGCTGAGGACAGTATACCCGAATAGTTTGAATGATGTAGACAATAATCAAGCCTTAGGTAGGCTGGTAGCAATGGACTAACAGTAGAATTTGTACAGTGCTTTACAGTTTATACAAATGTTTATACTTCTCATTATATTTCTCAAATAAAAAAAGGACAGCTCCAAACTCAGTCTAGCAGTAACACTCCCAGGGCCCCCAGCAAAGCATCACCTTTCCACCTGTTTCTGTGCCATGGGCAGAAGGAAAGTACTGCTCACCTTTACACACTACCTCAGCCCATTAGGTGTATACAAAATAGAACTGTTATAAAGATTAAATGGGCAGGGCGCACTGGCTCATGCCTTTAATCCTAGCACTCTGGGGGTCCGAGGCAGGAGGATCACTTGAGATTAGTAGTTCGAAACCAGCCTGAGCAAGAGCGAGACCCCATCTCTACTCAAAATAGAAAGAAATTAGCTGGACAACTGAAATATATAGAAAAAATTAGCCAGGCCTGGTGTCGCATGCCTGTAGTCTCAGTTACTCAGGAGGCTGAGACAGGAGGATCGCTTGAGCCCAGGAGTTTGAGGTTGCTGTGAGCTAGGCTGATGCCACGGCACTCTAGTCTGGGCAACAGAGTGAAACTCTGTCTCAAAAAAAAAAAAAAAAAAAAAGATTAAATGAGCCACACAAGTGTTAAGCACTATTAATACTGGCCTCCGCCTACAAGATCAAATCCTGTGATGGCCAATATCAGTCGATGGCATAGCTGGGTTAAGCACTGGGAGCCGGGAGTAGATGAGGTCCCTGCCCTACAGCTGGTGGGAGGACAGTTACAAACCACCATAAAACGAGGGAGCCGTGGATTAGCAATGAGCGTGTGGGAACCTGGAAAATATACTTAATTTTGCTTGAGAGAGAGGAAAAGTTACAGAAAGTGTCACTGAAAGAAATGAAACTGGAACCAAGACTTAAAGGAACAGACATTTGCCAACCCAGTAAGGGTTCTGCCCATTTCATAGAAACAGGCTGAAAGGCGATGCTTTGCCATGGTAATGGATTCCAGGAACAGGAAATAGGGCACAGAAAGGGTGGGGAGATTGTGAAAGCCCCACATGTACCAAAGGTGTGGCTGGGGAGGGGACCAGCCCAGGGTGGGCTCTGTGTGACATGCCAGGTAGATGATAACTTAAAAAAAAAATCACATCCTGTATAACAAATTGAATGTAACTCAATGGCTGATACAATAATTAAAGTCCACAGGAAAGATTTAGATACTTTACATTCTACAGGGAAACTCTGTCCTCTTTCTTAATACTATTGAGAAAATCAGCTAGAGATGAGTCATCCTCAAAGGGAAATGTCATAACTAACTAACTAAAAAGCCTAGCCTAGGATAGAAAAAAACTATGGCACCTGTAGTCCCAGCTACTTGGGAGGCTGAGGCAAGAGGATGGCTTGAGCCCAGGAGTTTGAGGCCAGCCTGGGCAACATAGCGAGACCCCTTTCTAAAAAAAAAACAAAAACCAAAAAACCAAACTATAGTACATCCAGACAAAAGAATATTACTCAGCACTAAAATGAATTGAGCTATCAAGCCAT
This sequence comes from Lepilemur ruficaudatus, assembly GCA_963574885.1. Classification (NCBI taxonomy): domain Eukaryota; kingdom Metazoa; phylum Chordata; class Mammalia; order Primates; family Lepilemuridae; genus Lepilemur; species Lepilemur ruficaudatus. The sequence continues at coordinate 4,621 of CAUYRT010080137.1, read as the reverse complement.
GAAAAGACATGGAGGAAACTTTAATTCATATTACTAAGTGAAAGAAGCCACTCTGAAAAGGCTGTATACTGCATGGTTCAAATTATATGACATTCTGGAAAAGGCAAACGGGGGAGACAGTACAAAGATCAGTCAGGGGTTAGAGGGCAGGAGGGATGAATAGCACAGAGGGTGTTTAGGGCAGTGAAAATAGTCTGTATGATGCTATAATGTCATTATATGTCATTATACCTTTGTCCAAAGCCATAGAATGTACAACACCAAGAGTGAACCCTAATGTCAACTGTGGACTTTGGGCGATGGTGGCACGTCAGTGTAGGCTCAACAGTTGTAACAAATGTGCCAGTGTGGCGGGGTGTTGACGATGCGGAGGCTGTGCACGTGTGGGGGCAGTGGGCATATGGGATATTTCTGTACCTTCCACTCAATTTTGCTGTGAACTTAAAACTGCTCTAAAAATAGAGTCTGGGGGAAAAAAACCACAAAATTCAGCCTACCACTCTACCACTTATGACTGGGAAGAAAGCCTGAGCAGGAGATTTTATTGTCCTCCAGTTGGTAAAAGGTCTGTGTGCACATGCACATACATGTGACAGTGACAGGGACAAAAAAAAAAACACACCTTTTCTGCCCTGAAATCTGGACATCATACTAATATAGATGGTCCCTGACCTAACGATTATTTGACTTAACATTTTTTGGCTTAAGATTTTTTGGCTTTACGATGGTGTGAAACTGTTCTGTTTTTCACTTCAGTAGAGTATTCAGGAAATTACATAAGATATTCAATGCTTAATCATAAAGTAGGCTTTGTGTTAGAATATTTGGCCCAACTATAGGCTAAAGTAAGTGTTCTAAGCACATTGAAGGTAGGTGAGGCTAAGCCATGATGTTCTGTATGTTACGTGTACTAAATGCATTTTTGACTTATAATATTTTCAACTTATGATGGGTTTATTGAGACATCACCCCATCATAAGTGGAGGAGCATCTTTAATCGTTTTGTAGGAAAGGGAAGGAAAATGAAAGTTGCTTTGTTGATTTCAATTTAATGTGTATCCTAGTGTTTGAACACTATGTGTTTCCACCTGGCCCTTGGGACAGAAGTTTCTCCTGACCCACTCACCCCTCCAAGTCTCCAGCTCTAGGATGGGCCAATAAATTAGGTGCTCTATAAAACCTGCCAAGCAGAATCCCCTGTGCTTTTTGCATGGACAGAAATTGCTGGCATTGTCTGAATCCAACCTGGAAGTTTCTCAAAGGGCAGAAACAAGCCATCCTTTTGTTGGGAACATTCATTTCCCCTTTGGTGGCGCCAAAGGGGCTGCTTTCAGAGGCTGGCGTGGTGGAGGACACTCAGAAAGTATTAAAGAACATTTGGATGGATGGATAGGATGACAGCCCACTACTGCTGTAAGCTCTGAGGAACCCCCAGCAGCACTGAGCTGATCTAGGACAAAAGAAGCCTCCTGCCTGGGCCTAGCTCTGGTGAAATGACAGCCCAGCCACACCCACAGAAGGAGACCCAAAGCTGTGACTAGACAAGGCTCCTGCCAGCAGGGCCCACCGCAATCCCCCAGCCTCAGCCATGGCCTTTCTTCCCTCTGCCTCCCGCCCATTTTTCTCTTCCTGAACAATGTTCTCGGGCTGCCCCCTCAATTCACCTGTGATGACACTGGCCCCCACTCCTGGCCATCAAGGCACGGGAACAGCTGATCTTATTTTTCTCTCGACAAGACAGGTTTCAGGGTTGCACTGCTCTGCAAGGGACACCAGTCTCATGGCCCCCATCACCTGCTCTCAGCCACAAGGCCACACCCTCCCCCCACCAAGCCAGCATCTAGGGAAGCGTGTGGGGGGGGAGTAAGGGTTGTGGGGGGGGTGGAGATGGGTGTGGAGGAAGTGAGAGATCAAAGCAAGGGGCCATATGAGGAAAACACACCAATCTCTGCCTGAGATTGGTAGAAGGGCTGAGAGAACACTGCTCACGTACCTCAAGGGCCTGTCGCTGTCTCTTCAAGCAGATGTGGACTGGCGGGGCCCTGTGCATTGCCTCCGCAAGCGCCGGTGTGGAGCATATGGGCCAGGCACTGTGCTAAGCATGAAGGACGAAGGGCACAAGTCTGAATCCCCAAGGAGATCGGTGTTTTTGTCAGGACATAGCCTGGATTTTACAGTTCCAGTTAAAAAAAAAAAAAACAACCCAGGAGAAAGTCAAGAAAGACCTCACTAGATGAAGTCACCTTTGAGCTGGACTTAAATGAGAACCACTTTCTAGGAAGATACTTCCCAGGATCTGTGCGAGAATTATGTGAAAATTACAAAGCTTTACTGACAGAAACAGCAGACTGGTGTAAGTGGAGACACATTATACTCCTAGAAAGGAGACAATCACACTCCTTCAGTTTATCTACAAATCCCAGTCTAAACTCCAATAGGATTTACTTATGGAATTTGACAAGCTTGCTGTAAAATCCCTCTAAAATAGGATTTCACCAGGTGAAGAGGGGCGCAAGGACAAAGGAAACCACGTGGGCAAAAGGCACTAGCGAGGTCGTGCCAGGCCCGCACGGGGGAAGCAGAGGTGCCTGTCGGGAACAGAGGCTGAGACCACACTGTGAAGGGCCTTAAGCGCCACACTGAGCCACGTGGCTGAGTGCTGTGTTTAAAAAAAGAAATCTACAGTCTTGTGAAGGTGGAGATCCACTAGAGAGGGCGATCTCCAGGTTAGGAATCTGCACGAGGTGCTAGGGCGCCATGCAGCGTTTCACTGGGGGAGCAAAGTGGTCAGATCTATGTATTCAGAAACATCACCCCTGGCAGCAATAGGGCCACACAATATAGGCTTTCTCGAAGCCCTAAGGGATCTTGGAAGGGCTTCACAGGGCTGCAGTGAGCAATGGGGACAAGGAAAGTGTTTGGGACTCCATATCCCATCACTGATGCAAAGTACTTTCTTTTGTCCATTTAAAAATTTATCTAGAAAAAAAAATTTATCTAGAGATACTAAGAAAAAAGGTTGAAAAACTGCCAAAGAAACAAAGATTGGAGTGGGTGGGACTAAATACAAAAATCCAAGGAGATTTAGCAAAATGCAGTAGCCTGAAGGCGTAAGAAGGGCCTCTGAGAACAGAGAGGAAGGGTCAGATGGAAGAAAGGCAGATTTGACAAAATTTAGTAACCAATCCAATAAGACGAGTGAAGAAAAAGGGTGAAACCGGGAAAGTGGTGATGACAGCTACCAAGGATTGAAAATTTACTAAGAGCCAGGCACTGTGCTACAGGCTTATTTATAATGTCTCATGCAGTCCTTGCAAAAAAGCCTAAAACAGGTATTATTTCCACTTACCGATGAGGAAACTAAGGCTTCAGGGAATAAGAAACTTGTCAAAGCTCTGGAGGGACACAGTGTCAGAGGCTGACTGTGAACCCAGCTCTAACTCTAAGCTGTGCTGTGTAAGCAGGAAATCAAGAGGAGAAGTAGGGGAGAGGGGAGAGCGGATACCTGATCCCCAAACGTGGACAAGTGGTTCTAGGCTAGATCTATGCACTTGCCAGACATCATAAAGAGATTAAAGCCATGCATCCCTGGGTAATCATTAAGCAAAATATACATGTGCTTCGGGCACCAAGGGAAGGGGCCGCATCAGCTGTTGCGTAAGAGACGCTTTAAGCTCCTTATTTTAAGCAGTGGAAAGGTCCAGGATGTATCATTGTTGGGCTGTGCTTAGGGCAACACTTGGCCTTTATCCAGCCTTAAAGCCATGACAGAGCATTTCCAGCTCCCTGAAAGTATCCTCATGCCTCTCCACCGTCAACCCCCTCTCCTCTCCCTTGGCCTCTGTCCCCATAGTTTTTTGCCTTTGCTAAGATGTCATATGAATGCAATCATACTGCACGCAGTCTTTCGTGTCTAGCTTCTCTTCCTTAACATGGTGCTTTGGATTAACCCATGATTTTGCTTATATCAGTGGTTTGTTTCTTTCGATCGATAAGAAGTATTCCATCGTATGGATCTGCCATAATTTGTTTATCCATTTACCAGTTGACGGACACACCTGTTTTCCAAAGTGGTTGAATCATTGTGCATTCCCAGCAGCAATATGTGAGATATCCAGTTGCTTTGCCTCTGTGTCAGTATTTGGTATTGTTAGTCTTTTTAACTCTAGTCATTTTAGTAGATGTGGGGTGGTGCTGAATTGTGATTTTAATCTGTACTTCCCTAACGGCGGGAAATGCTCAGTTTCTCGAGTGTGTATTTGCCATCTGTATATACTCTTTGGTGACAAAAGTTCCTTATCTGACATGTCTTTTGCAAATATTTTTTCTGGTTTGTGGCTTGTTTTTTCCTTAACAGTGTCTCTGAAAGAACAGAAGTTTGGGGTTTTGTGGGAGAAGTCCAATGTATCAGATTTTTGTGATCTGTGGATGTCTTACCTGACTCAAGGTCACAAAAACTTTTATTTATTTATTTATTTTATTGCAGCATATTATGGGGGTACAAATGTTAAGGTTACGTAAGTTGCCCTTGCCCCCCTCCCCCCTCCAGTCAGAGCCTCAATATAGTCTTTGTGGTCTGACTTCTGTTATTCAACATTATATGGTGAGATTTATGAAATTC
>CAUYRT010080136.1:0-33912 GCA_963574885.1 Lepilemur ruficaudatus | reverse complement strand
TTTTTTGAGACAGAGTCTCACTCTGTTGCCCGGGCTAGAGTGAGTGCCGTGGCGTCAGCCTAGCTCACAGCAACCTCACACTCCGGGGCTCAGGCAATCCTCCTGCCTCAGCCTCCCAAGTAGCTGGGACTACAGGCATGTGCCACCATGTCCGGCTAATTTTTTCTATATATTTTTAGTTGGCCAATTAATTTCTTTCTATTTATAGTAGAGACGAGGTCTCGCTCTTGCTCAGGCTGGTTTTGAACTCCTGACCTTGAGTGATCCTCCCGCCTCGGCCTCCCAGAGTGCTAGGATTACAGGCATGAGCCACCATGCCCGGCCAGATTTTACAATGATTTTTAGTGATTTTTAACACCCTTATGATTTCATGGCACCATACACCATACACACCATACTTTTCTAGCCTCCCTACGCTCTTCCCCCTTTCCCCAGGCACACTTCTTTCATCACAGGAGAGGAATGTAACCATGGATAGAACCAGGGCCCCATACTTGCCTTCTTTCATTTGCTTTTGCTCTATTAAAGTATCACTCACAACAGCCACAGATAACATTTATACCTACAACTAATTACCTTGAAAATGGCAAATCATTGTGGATTAGAAATTGTACAGAGTATGACCATTCCTATTACATAGCTAAGCATCAGGTGTAAAGGCTCTTCTATTCATTATCATTGGAAATAACAGACTATGCTGCTATTAAGAGACTGAGTTTGATTTTAGAGAGAAGAGAATAAAATGTGCACTTTTTATTTAATGATTTTTGTAAATGATAGATGCTAAACATTTAGTGACCTTTAAAATTATCTTCCCTATATGACTATTAGTAAGATTCTTTTGTTAATAAAGAATGTAAATTTAGAATTTAGTTAAAAGTATGAGACCTGGACTTTGATGGCTTGGGTTTGTATCCTTGTTTTGCATTTCCAAGGTATAATTTGGCAAATATATTTAATCTCTCTGTATCTCAGGTTCCTCACCTAAAAATGGTCATAGTGATAGTACCTGTCTTATACAGTATTTCAGCTGGTTTCTATGAGGATCAACTGAATTAATGTATGTAAAGCAGTTAGAACCAGCACTTAGTAGAGTTAGATACTATTAGCTAATATTGTGACACATAAAATTCAAATTATTGATGATTAGGGTACCTAAAGGATACCTTCTTCCTTAGTTTCTTTTTCCTCTTCTAGATTCCTGAAGACGATTTAACTTTACCTTGAATGTGCTAGAGCTCAAGCTTCAGTCCTTAACAATTTTGTATTTAATTTTTACTCTCCATTTGAACAGGAGTCCCAAATTTATGGATATGCTTCAGGTATAATCAACCACTATAAAAGTTAATGGCTGAAAATAACCACTTTTTTTGCTCATGAATCTGCAATTTGGGTAGGGCTTGGTGGGGACAGCTTGTCTCTGCTTCACACAGTGTCCACTGGGGCAGCCCACTTTGGGGCTGGAAGATCCTCTTCCAAAATGTCTCACTCAAGATGGCTGGCAAATTGATGCCAGCTGTCAGTTCCTCTCCATGTGAGTCACTCTCTGGGGTGACTTGAGCTTCCTCACAGCATGGTGATTAGGTTTCGTGAGAGTCATTGAGCAAGCATTGCAAGAGACAGCAAATGAAAGCTGCCAGTTTTTAAATATATGGGCCTAGAAGCTAGCACAATGTTTATGTCTACTGTATTCTATTCGTCAAATGGCCATAGAACCTAGATTTAAGAAGAGGGGACATATAGCTCACCTCTCAATGGAGAAATGTAAAAAAAATTGTGGGGCCATGTTTTAAAACTACTACACTGCTGTTGCTATTAATAAAAATAATAGCAAGCAAAGTAGCTATCATGGACTACTTTGTTGAAATGTAACAATTTGGCAGAGAGTGGTTTTTAGGTTACTTTAAAAAGGGAAAAAGTCACTTTGACCTCCTGATGATGATGATATACTCATATATTTTTTTAAATTGGAAGTTTCAACTGAGGCACCAAATATATATATAACAGATGTCAGAATGAGCTGTGAGAAATTATCAAGACACAGAACTTCAAAGACTATAACAGAAAACCAATTGCATAACTTTTGAATCCCCTCACTTACATTGAGCATATAAAAAATTCAAGAGTGTATAAAAAATTCAAGAGTAAAATCTGATAGAGGATTTTCTGAGAATTTATTGAGAGAACTGTGGAAGTGCTGTATCCCGTCCTTTTGTCCCTAATGTGCTTTTGTGCGTCACCGTAAGTGTGGTGAAAGGGCTTCAACAAAACTCCCTGGGGAGTTTGATTTGTGCTTGAGGATGGCAGAAAACAAAAAGTCCTGATTAATTTCTGGGAGGGCTGGGATGGTCTGTGGCAGCGGATGGAGAGAGGAGTCTGGGATGAACTGCACCACTTCCCACAGCAGGGGAAATGGAGGTGAGCCGCAGGGGTGGCTGTGAATCCCACAGTAGGTAACAGTGTTAGGCTGAGGTCATCATAAAGGGATCCTGCCCACGAGGGCAGCCTGTTGGGCAGCAGAGCCTAGTAGTAATTTGCTGTGGGTATATTGCCTGGGGCAGAAGCTGAGGGAGGATCTGGATCAGGCGGCTGAAAGGGAAGTGTAGCCTGCATGTTGGGGATTGAAGTTGGTGGGCCCTGGCAGTGAAACCTTTGTGCATACTTCAGAAGTATCCCTGAGAACAACTCAGGTAGGGCCACAGAGAACAAAGCCATATGCATTCCAGTCAAGTAAAAACCCTTCTAACCCCATTACCTCTTTTCCATCCTGACCTCACCCAGCCCCAACCTTGCTTCTCACTTAGTGGGGATGAGAAGCCAGTTGGCCAGCTGAGGGAGAAAGAGAACTATAGATAGGCAAAGAGAAAAGAATAATAATCCTTTCTTTTGTAATTTATTTTTATTTCAGGATATTATGAGGGTACAAACATTTTGGTTACATTTTATGACTTTGCCTCACCCAAGCGAGGATTAGAGGCATGCCCTTCTTAACAGTAAACCACCAGCCTGCAAGAGAAGAGTTGATGCTAAATTCAGATTTGAGCTTTAATTATGATATGGAGGTTGCTATTAAATATTTTTCATTATGAAAGCTTTCAAACGTACTATAGAAATGAAGAGAATAGTAAAATGATCCGCTTTATATTCATGACCTAGAATTAGCAATTATTAAGATTTGCTGACCAGGCATGGTGGCTCACACTTGTAATTCTAACATTCTGGGAGGCTGAGGCGGGAGCATCGCTTGAAGTCAGGAGTTCTAGACAAGCCTGAGCAAGAGCAAGACCCCATCTTTACTAAAAATAGAAAGGTTCTGCTTTTTGGGCAAGAATGCTGCATGGGTGGTGCTATGAACTTCATATCGCATCACATCAGGAGACACACCGTGTCTGGCTGTGTCACTTCAGTGACAATAGAATTCAGCAGTGGGTTCAAGTGGTGACAGCCCAATTCCTCTATTGTCAGGCTTCCATCAACTTTTCCTTTTTTATTTTTTTTACCTGTCCAGTATGATCTGCAGGAACCATCAACTTTTTGTCTGATTGTTTCATCTACAGTGCTCACTTCCGTGATTAATTATTTTATTAGGAGTTACAAACAGGTGCGTTTTTAAGTGTGTCATTCTTGCACATTAGCTGGAATTTTTCTTTAAGGAAAAATAGCCTAGGACAACCAGGCTATTTGGTTACCCTGAAAAGGAGTTTACCTAGGATAGGTAGGATAAATGTTTAATTCTTTCTCTTTAAATGTTAATTTTAGAGTAAAGAGATGGTGCCCTAGTTACCTTCAGTGACGATCATTGAACTAACCCTTCCTTCCTCCCCTAGTCCCCTTTCCTTCTTTCTTGGTATCCTTGGGAATTTATCAATTTATATAATCAATGTGTTTCAAACAACTACAGTCATTATCCTTTTAGATACTCAAAAATTTTAATCTTTGGTCAGTGGGAACCCTTTCATGTCCCTCCTGTGTACTCTTGACGTGACCCCTTGCTCTTCTGTAGCTTCCTTGCCAGTACAAGATGTTCCGGCTCTTTTCCCTCCCCAGATACCTGTCATTCCTCTAAAGAGCCCTGGTTCCTTGTAGTGGGGAATGGTGTGTAGAGCTAAAAATCTGGGTACTGGTGATGCTGTTGTTACTGAGTTGTAATTACTCATAAGCTTTTTTTAATGAGCAAGCCCAGGAAATAACATATTTTTACAAAGAAAAAAATTTCATGAGGTGATACTGATATTTCCAATTTATGTATAAAACCTTACAGAGGCTGTATATAATTTTACTGATTGATTTTATTGTCATTTCTTTCTTATGTAATTATTCTTTGCTATACCCTACAACATATGTAATTTCAAAATATGTATTCTATAGTACATATAGTCTACAACATAAAAATTTAATTTCAACATAATACTGATATTACCACTAGGAATATTGAATTAAGTATTAGCTTTCTTTGTAGCTGAATTTGTCCTTAGAATTTATTCTACTGAAGATAAGGAGTCAAAATACTGTATTCTAAAGCTACTAGAAAGATTTTTTTCATCTGTGGATTATGTCACTGTTGCTTTATTTGTTTAAGTTTGTTTACCCATATACATGCTTATATTTGTAAAATAAACATTGTCTACATAAATCAAAATCTAGTAGAAATTGTTATCTATAGAGGGAGAAAGGGAATCGGTGAACGGAAGTGAGAATTCTCTGAATATACCATGTTCTATAGGTTCAACCTTGGATTCATGTAAATGTGCTATATATTCAGAAAATAAAATTAGATTCACAAATCTTCAGCTGGAGATGTCAAATAGTCCATTGGAGATATGAGTTTGGAATTTAGGGGAGAAGTTAGACTGGAGATATAAATTTGTGAGATGGTATTTAAAACGGGGGTGAATGAGACCACAGGGAGAGTGAATATAGATAGAGGAGAGGTCTGGGTCTTGGAGCCGGGATGTTCTATCATGTAGAAGTCAGGAAGAAGGCGAGGATCCATTGGAGAAGGATGAGGGATACCTAGTGAGATAAGAAGGAAAACCAAAGGAGTGTGGCATCAGGAAGCCCATGAAAAAGTGACTTAAGAAGGAGGAAGTGACCACCTGCTCTTTCAGTCACTTTTTATAGTGTTATCCTTCTGTATATCCTAAACTGCAAGTGAATATTTAAAGAATTATAGGAGGCAGCTAAAGTTAGGTAAGCAGGAGATATTTAGAGGAGGAGAGGATGACTCTGATAAGGGGGAAGTGAGTCCAAGTTAGAAGAGAAGTTCAAGTAAACCAATTCATGTAAAACTTTCACTCATAACCTAACTACCTTCTTATAACCTCAGTATCCTCAGTTGATTTTGTAAAATGTAAATAGAACTCTGGAATTAAAAGAAGATCAAATTAAAATTTAAAGTTGGAATAATAAGAAACAAAAACAAATATTATCATTCATGAATTATAAGAAACAGGGCCGGGTGCGGTGGCTCACACCTGTAATCCTAGCACTCTGGGAGGCTGAGGCGGGTGGATCACTCAAGGTCAGGAGTTCGAAACCAGCCTGAGCAAGAGCAAGACCCTGTCTCTACTAAAAATAGAAAGACATTAATTGGCCAACTAAAAATATATAGAAAAAAAATTAGCCAGGCATGGTAATGCATGCCTGTAGCACCAGCTACTCGGGAGGCTGAGGCAGGAGGCTCACCTGAGCCCAGGAGTTTGAGGTTGCTGTGAGCTAGGCTGATGCCACAGCACTCTAGCCCGGGCAACAGAGTGAGACTCTGTTTAAAAAAAAAAAAAAAAAGAATTATAAGAAACAGAAAGAGAAAAATAAAGATATCTTCTTCTTTTTTTTTTTAAAGCCATTAGCCTAAATTTTACGATTGAAGAAAGTGACAATTACCATGTTAGAAAGTGAAGGCAGAGTGGGTGGTATAACTTCAAAGTGTTCTGTACCGTGGACACATTGATGAAAGGCAAAATAATAAAAGAAGCAAGTCTGAGGGAGTCATTACATCATTAGAAAAAGACTCCCTGTATTTCCATTTGTGGCACCAGAGTTCCCAAGGCTAAGTCAAGAGATGAAAGATATCATAGTTGATATGCTCAATGAATTCTATTAAAGCCTTCCTTTTCACTTGTGAATTTTCTTCAAAGGTAAGTTTTAGGTACAAAGGATTTCACAGAAGGTTGTGAAATACATCTCTGTGGAGAGAAACTGGCTTCTCTCCTCAAGTAATGTATTACAGCTGAGACAGAAAATGGAGCATGGAAGATAGGGAAGAAAACAGCTTGGGAAAAAAGCAACAGATGATCCAAGATATGTTTTCATGTTTATATTCCTGTTTTGATTAAATGATATTTCTGCCTTTTTATTTTATAAAAACACTTGAAATACCAAGAAGTTCTCTATTTTGCTTATGGGTTGAAAATACATTCATTTAATTCTAACTATAAGGTTGTAATTAGGCCCTGGGGGCTTATACCCACAATTAAAGTGTTAAAATAGGAGTGTTAAATGATCTTACTTTAAGATTTTGGTTCAAAGTTGTAATTCCTGGTATTTTGCTTTTCAAAAACAACATCAGAAATGACCAAAGTAAAACATACTCAGTACAGAATCTATGAAAAACAGAAAAGCACAAAGAAACAACAAAATCATTTGAAACATCTCTACTTAAGGTTTCCACTGTTTTTCTAGTAGTTTTCTATGTATATACTCACCGGTATGCATAAATGTATATCTATTTTAACATACAATATTTTATTATAGATTAACATATTACATTATAAAATTTATTTAAAATGTACTCTATCCTATTTCATGATATGACTTTCCTCATTATTTTAAATAACATGTAATAAGAATTAAAATGACACATTATATTGTATTAGATTTGGAGCATTAATCTATATTAAAACAGCAAAATCAGAAACAGAGATGTTTCAGTTACCTATTGCTATCTAATAAAGCACCCCCAAACTGAGTGACTTACGTTAATTTATGATGATTTCTCATAGTTCTGGGGTTTGAAGGACTTAGCTGGGCTCTTTTTGCCTGGGGTCCATCATAGAGTTGTGGACAGAAAATGGCTGAGGCTGAAGTCATCTGACTGCTTAATTACTCATATGTTTGAAGTCTGGATTGTGATGTCATGCCACAACACATGGACAGGACTTTCCATGTAGCCTCTCCATGTTGACTAATTTTGACTTACTGAAAGCATGGCAGTCTCAGATTTCTTAAATTGTGGTGGCTTCTGCTGGGGCAAGCATTCCAGAGGACTGGGCAGAAGCTTCATAACTGCTTATGACTTAGCCTCAGAAAACCCAGAATGTAACATTTCTTATGCATTTATTTTTGGTTAAGTAAGTCTCAAAGCCCAGATTCAAGGGGGGAGGAATTAGACTATACTTAAAGAGAGGAGCAGCAAAGAATTTGCAGTGATCTGGAATCTATCACAAGTGCCTCGTCCAATTTGAAATTGTAATAATGCACTTTTATTCTAACTTTCTATAATAATATACTCATATCAGTCATGTTATGTATTCATTTAAATAATGCTACTGGAAAACTGGTACTTGTGTGTTTATTTTTTATTTTTTAAATACAAATGCTCTCATAGTATAATATTGTATTTATCCTACTTGTTGCCCTTGAACATTTTCCCATGGCTATAAATATCTTTTATAAAATAGTTTAATGACTTCGTATATATTGTTCTGATATATTACTTCTGAAAATATGTATTTGCACAAAGAATATCTACTGATGTTACTATATTAATGACAAAATAAATTGTTCATCTTGAATTCCAGAGGGGTTAAGCAGACCAATGTAAAGAGCTAAACTAGCTAGAGATCTGCTAAAGGAAAGACATAACTGCTAATGGCTCCCTAGCCATTAGGAAATTGTAAATGATTGAAAAGGTCAACTGATCCGGGACATTTAAAGTGAAAGTCCCACTTCTTCAAACATCCTTGTGCAAGCTATGGTTTTGTTTATGTAAATTGGGGGACTTAATAATAATAACACAATTACTGAGTGGTTACTGAGTTAGACACTGTGCTAGAAGTACTATATACATCATTTCATCGAATCCTCACAACTACCCTTTGAGGGAGATGATTTAATTCCACATTTTCAGATGAGAAAACAGGTTTAGAGGCACAACTGAGCTAAGCCACTCTCCTCGCTAACACATGTAGTAAGGAGTGAGTCTGGATTTAAACGAGGCAGTGTGAACTCAAAACAAGTGTTTGTAAGTCTCTGTAGTATGGTTTCTTCTTTCAAATTAAAAAAGTATTGATTAACGATTTGGAGTATGACTAGGCATAGGGCAGAGGAGAATGCAAAGGCAAATAAAACATGATCCCCCCCCTTCTTAAGGAAACCAAAGTGTAGTGGGTGATCTATGTAGTTATGTGACAAGGAATAATATTATAGGTGATTTAGAAGAGAGAGATGTTCAAGTCATCTTCACTATGGGGATGCAGAGGCAGACAACAGAGGCAGAGTGTAGGTTAGGAGGTGTAATCCTTAATTTGGGTTTGAAACATGTTTGAAGGCATGGTAGGACATCTGTATGATGCACGGCAGTCAGTTGAAAAGTGTGAGTCTTGAGCTCAGTGTGTAGGATTTAATGAGAATTTATTTATTTAACAAATTATTACCTAAAATAATCAAAATATTTAACAAGAATTATTGCTTACTATAACCAAAATAGCTTTCCAAAACTGTGGGGTAGCTCTATGGGAGTGTCTTGGTAGCTCACAGTATGAGTCTAGTTCTGTAGGATGTAAATAAGCATCAATAGGGGAAAGTTGCTCTGTGGTCATAATAGATTTTGGAAATGACAGACTAAATAAAGTCTGTGTTCGTTTAGGCTTTCTTAGAGCTTGTTATATGCTTTAAGTATTTTGAATACTTAAGAAGACTATTTAGTATCTATACAAATTCATGTCCTAAATGTATTTCTAGTAGAATTTTTTAGTCTGATCAAAATGTGGGCATATCATTGCATAGACCACACTTTGGGCAGTGTTGGTTGGGGATTATGTGAAAAGTTAAAAGTTGAATTGGGAGACATTTATAGAGATGAGGCAAAGCTGAGACTTAGCAGGGGAAAGGTTTAAATCTGATATTGAAAGGAAAGGAGAGATTTGAGGTGGAAGATTGAAGAGGAATCCAGGCTGAGGATGGGGAGTTGTTTGCAGGTAAGAAGAGTGCATTGGGGGACAGGTAGTGAAGGAGAGAGGGACTGAGGGAGGGAGAAGGCAAGAGAAGAGAGGAGGGAGAGAAGAAGAAGACAGATTAACAGGAGTAAAGTATTAAAGAAACCCGAAAGAATGAGGTCAGAGGCATAGATGGTGGATTGTTCTTAGATAGGAGTGTGGGTGTTTCATTTCTGGAGACAGTCTATGGAGATGGAGGAAGAGAGAGAATTTTGAAGAGGGAAATAAAATTCTTTAAGTGTTTGAACTATTTTAAAAGTTTAAGGCTGGACAGTTAACATCGATGGGGATTCTGATGCGATAATGAAAGCAAAGAGTAAACATCCTTATTGCAAATGTATTAAGATACATAATTCGTTTTCTAGTAACTGTTCACACCATAGTGTGGAGGGTAGAGTTGGGAGGTAGAAACCAATCTAAAGAAGATTTACCTTTTCTTTACTTAGGAAAAAACTCACTCAAGATGGAATTCTATATAAATGTCTTGACTAATCATGTTTACTGCTGTGTACCCAGGCCTTGGACAATGCCTGGCAGATAGTAGAGACTCAGTAAGATTTTTTGAATGCCACTGAGTGATGAATGAATGTTAGACACAGCCACAGCACATCAATAGTGTCCACATGCCACACATGGGTTTCCTTTAAGCTTTTAAAACTTGTGTGCATGAACAAAAAGACTAAGCTCTTGAATGGACTTGGCACCAAGCTCTGTAGCTGAAGGGAGCTGCTTAGGGACCTTGTAGGCTAAAGATAGCACTACAGAAGTGGCATAGGCAGTGGAGTGGCACTCCTCTGAAGAATCTGTGCCAGGAACTGGGGCCAGTGAGGCACAAGGCCTGAAGCAGCAGGCCTGGGCAGATGGAGGAGGACCAGCTTCAGACAGGATATTGGGTACTGAGGCTCAGTGGCAGCTGGAGCACTGTAGCCTGGGAGACACCAGACCTCCTTGAGGAATGCATAAGCCACTGGAATTCTTGGAGCATACAAGTTGGGGAGCTCCAAGAGGTAAAAATGGATTTCCTGTCAGCGTGGTGCATGGTGTCTTGAGCAGGATTTAATTTAATTTGAAGAAATAATAGAGTGGTAATACATTTGCGCCATGGATGTTGTGGACCAGTTCATACTTGTTATATACTAGGGATTCCAAGGAATTAATAATCTTTGTCACATCATAACTGTAAGAAAATTTTAATCAAATCTAACCCCGTCATCCCCCCAAACCCAAGTATAGTACTGAAACAGGGTTTGGGCTGTGTTTAAAACAGCACTTAACAGAAAACAAACACTATATCCTTTAAAAGTAAGAAAAGAACGGAAACATTTAATTTTGCAGTATGGGTAGGCAGTGGATCATGATCACAAAAAAACCAAAAGAGTAGAAGTTTAAGGTAAGAAAAGAAAAAAAAGTGAGTAAGTTAGAGTGAATGTTCATGAAAGCTGGAAAGAGTAAAGTCAATATAGTATTAGGCTTTTTCTTCTCTGTAAAGATTAATCTAAATCAAACCTAATAAATGCCTTATGTAAAATTAAAAACCAGAGATCTTCCAAAATGTTTTAAATAGCTCAGATCCATCTCAGTGATCTGTTATTGAAAAACTCGTAGGCATTCCCTAAACAGGAAACTTCCATACTTTGACATAGAATTTTTTAATGTTCTGACAGATGTTATTAACATTTTATCAGTAAAAAAACAGTATGAAATAAGTTTACTCTGGAGTTAGTGTCACTTCCAGAGGGTGCTTAACAATCTTTAATGGGTTTGTGAAGAGTATTTTAGCCTTTGGAAGATTTTTACCTGATTGATAGATACTTTTGTAATCTTATCAAGCATTGTAGAAATTCATGAAAAACGGCTCTTAGACTTTATCAGCATTTTTTATTTATAAACCACTCTGTAACTGGGAAGGTAGAAAAGCCCAATCTGAGTTTTTTTTTTAATAGATAAAAGCATATTGACAAAACATCATAGCATACTGAGATGACATGAAATCCATTTCTCACAAGTTCAGTGTGTGTGAGACAGATGGAGAAATAAATTAATACTGGAAGGTCATTGGCTTCAAACTGCATGAGATGGAAATGTTTGTGATTCAGGTTTAGGTTTTACAAGTTTCATAGTTGAGGAATGTAGAAGTAGGAGGAAGAGTAGAACAAGTTCAGATATTTGATTTCAAATTATAGCTCTTATTTTAATGGAATTTTGTGCAATCCTTTAGGCCCTGTGAAAAATTTGAAAATTATTAATTGAAAGGATTGAGTAACTAAAAAGTATCTTCTTTAAGTTAGAAAATGGCTCCTGGCAGCTACAATAGATAATACGACACACAAATACCTTATGAGTGGGAAAGAGATATTAGCTGGGTCATAAGTGATCTTCCAGGGCTTTCCCTAATTCATCTGAACCACATATTTAGCTATTGTGGCCACTTTAAAGAAGCTAGTTTGCCTTAAAATGCAGGCAAGACCAAAGAACAAAAGGTTTGTTTTCTTCCATATCGTTGTTAAGCTCACACAATTCTGTTTTATATCAAAGTTAATAAATGAAAGTGAGGCCCAGAAAACAGCATGTCATGAACAAAATTAAGTAAAAGCCTACCTCTTTTTAAAATGAAAATAGAAAACTGATAAATTTAAGAAAGTCCAAAATTCCCTTCCACTTACAAGGGAAAACTCAACTCTTTTAAATAATCCTTGTGTTAAATAAGAAGTAATATCTGTAGCAACAGACTTTTTAGGATTTAGGAATTTATCTTATCAAGACCTGAGATGCAGCCAGAGCTGTACTTAAAGCAAAATTGTATATCTCTAGGGCCTAAGAAGTAATGAAAAATAAACTGGTTTCAATTTATGGATCTTAAAAAAAAACCACAATAAACCAATCAGGATAGAGAATTGATAAAGATTAAAGAAGAAATGAATGAATTAGAAAACAGAAAAATTATGGACTTAGTAAGTAAATCCAAGATCAAAATAATTAAAGTTAATCATCTTAGGACTTTATCTTATGGATAAAGAAGTAGACTCATGAACTTAAATGACTGCCCAGAGTTGCCCCGCTGGTGTCTGAGTACTGTGAAGGCACAGCTGACAAGTCCTGCGGTATTTTCTTCAGGGTGAAAATTGGGATTGGGACTGACCAACTGCTCCATTAGTTTGAATTCTAATGAACAGTTTAGAATCTTAATGGCTAGAAAATGGTTTGTAAGTGATATTGCTGGAGATTTTACAACTGCTTGAAGAAACTGAGGAAATATAATAAAAATCATCAGTCAATTGGGGGTTGCTGGAGGCTTGGACAGTCAATGTGTACAAGCATCAGCACAACCTAGAACATTATGATTAAGAGCTTCACTGACAGAAGAAATAATGAGCTTAGACAGATATGATCCGAAGGGCAAAATCTGAAATTGCCAATTAACCTTTGGTAGCACATCTTCATAATTATGTTATAATGACCTGCATTCCATTAATTCTATTAGGCTCTCGTATATGTGGTCCCTTCATCTTCCAATTAGATTCCACTACCAAGTTATATAGATTTATAATACAATATGTAGACAATGTTTTGATGCCTGGTATAGTTTTCAATAAGTAGGTGGATGGATGAAAGTGAGCTTGATTGATTTACAGGAAAGCAGTAAGACTCTTTAAAAAGGGGGAGGTGTGTCTAGGGGAGGGGTGCTGCGCATACTGACCTCCTTCCAAAAAACATGATATGGAAAAGAGGGAAAAAAAATAACTTGGCAGTGGAGAACCCTGACAAGTATCACATTGGGTAGGTGATCAAGCACATCAATAGTGATAAATCATGTTGATAGTACATATCTTTGATATGATGTGATGAGAATGTCACTTTGCCTCTTTGGTCTTCCCCAAAGCCACAATCCCCATCTAATTATGAGAAAGTTATCAGACAAATCCCAGGTGAGGGGCATGGTGCAAAATACCTGGCCAGTATTCCTCAAAAGTGTCAAAGTCATCAAATATAAGAAAAGTCTGAGAAACTGTCACAACCACAAGGAGCCTAAGGAAGCATGACAAATAAATGAGATCCTGGAACAGCAAACATTAGGTTAGAAATGAAGAAAATTGGAATAAAGTTTTGACTTTAATTAGTGAAATTGTGTTATGTGTTTTTTATTATGACAATGATTAATCACCTATTTCTTAAAAATCTAGATATAAAGTTATATGATGGCTTCAGCAGAAGATGAATGGTTAAAAGACTTGTGTTGTTTAAGCCTGAAGATGGTACTGGCTCAGGCAGAGAGTGGTTATGGTGGTGGTTTCCATCTTAAAACAGTTTCAGGGCCTCCTGCTCTATCTTTTGTTTTTCTACACTTTTTTTTCACCTGGAGGAACATACCTTATTGCAGATAGAATACAAACTTCTTTTTCTAATTCTGAGAAGTACTGTTCTCCCTTTCTGGGATGATAGGTGCAGCTGGGAGGGTGGACGTCTGCAAAGTTCCCTGACTCTCTTCTGCCTGTGCTTCCTGTGCCAGCTATAGTGTGTAGAGGTGGCTGATACTCTGGATCGAGTTTTGGAGGATATCTGGGAACATCAGGAGTCCACCATTTTGTTCTTTCAAATACAGTGCTGCTGTTCATTCCCCTTCTGACCTTGAATTCTGTGATAGATTTTCATTGCTTTTTTCAAACTTTCCCAGGTTGTCAATGTTTCCATCTACCTCAACCATTCCTTCATTCTAATGTTGCTACTGTGAGAGGTGGAGAGGCAGGAAGTGGGTGGGTGGGTGGTCCAGATATGGAACAGTCCAGGGTACCCAATGCTGTTTCCTTTGGTCTCTTGACTATGTGGAAATTGAAGGTCTGAAGCCCAGAAGAACCTGGCATGTTACAGTGCACAGGGATGAATTCCCACCTCATGCCTCTTAATTACCCCAGTGCTGTAGCTGTTCTTTTTACTGCCTTTTAACGGTTGAGTGAACCAGCTGTGAGAAGTGAAGTGACATGTCCAAACTCACACAGCTGGGAAGATGGCACAGACTAGATTAGAGTCCAAGGCTGACTCTGGGCCAACATTGCCTCCTGCTTTGGAGGTGATTGAGGGCTCAACTCCCCAGGGGGAACTTGCAATGTGCAGCTAGGGGCTTCATGGTGTCTGTGGTAGGATCCTCACATAGGCTCTGCCAAGAATGCTTCCCATTGTCTTATAATGGGCAGCCTGTAAGGTGGTTTCTGTGTGTGCACAAGTGCATGGGTGTGCATACACACACTTGTGCCTGCTTTTCCGCCTTTGAATAACATGGGTGTAGGAAATATTTTACTTTCTTCTTTGACCTCAGTCTGAGGAGACATTGGGAGGGTATGGAATAGCAAATTCTCTGTCTAAATAGCAGCCTTACCTCCAGCCAATTGATGCCATGGAGAAATGTGGACCCAGATTTGTCAGTTCTGGTAATTTTTAAAAATAATCAAGAAATTCATTTTTTAAAATGTAAAATCTTCAAGTTTTAAATCGTGGCAAAAATGACCATTTAGTATTATTTTGTAAATATTTTGAACTAAAAAAACACATGTCTGTAGGCCTCTAGATTTATAACATGAAACTTTCCCTTTTGCTGTCTTCCTTACCTGCTATAAGTGCAAATAATTCGTTTAGAAAACACAGGGACCTAGATTCTTTAGTAAAATCGGACTATCTTCAACAAGTAGGCAGAGAAGAGAAAGAAACTCCCGGAAACCATTTTTTCTATTTTAGATAATATTGACTCTCGGGAAAATAAAGAAATTTTATTTGACCAGAACTAATTCAAACTGTTCTCAGTGAGAATTAATTTCAAAAAAATTGCTCTTTGTGATTTTCTCTTTGCAATCTGTGTAGAATTATGAAATTATATTTGTTTGTGAAGAGTTATAGGTAGTGAAAAATCTGTTTAAATTCTTAAGACCTCCTTTCATAATTTGAGAAATTCTTGCTTGTGATTTGTTTTTGTAGATGGAAGGGTGCCATCTAATGGTGGTTCAAGAAAAGTTAAATATATAATCCTTATTTTTCAAAGGAACAAAAAGACAATTGTATCTTGCTACTCCTTGACAGAGACACTGTCACATGCTAAGATTTATCAGCTATGTGCACAGATCGTGACTTACTTTATTGCTTCTGAATTGTCCTCAAAAGATTTAGAGTAGTGAGACTCTCATTTGGTGCTTTACAAAAATGGAATAGAGAAAGTGCAATCAAAACCTATAATCTTCTGGAGCCCCACAGAGCTCTAGAATTGAAGCTTCTGTACAGCGTTCTTTTTGTGTCCTTGGTGGACATATGCAGTCCAAATAGGAGAAGTTCGAATGGCTTTTGTGAGATCTGTTTCTTGATGATTCACATAAGTGGGAGTACATGGACTCATGGAAAATGTCAAGTTTAAACATTCTGGAAAGAAATAGAAATCAGAAATCCAGTAATATGAGTTAAATGACTTTTATGTACTGGATCAAGTGTTTACTTGCCTTGTTTGTGTTATATGAAATTTTACTTTTTTTTTTTTTTGGAAGTATTCATCCAAAGTGTATTATTGTTCACTGAAATGGTTCTCATAGAAGCAAAGCCCTAGGTATACACCAGGGTGATTTGTCATATCGTGGGTTCTCTTCTGGGGAAAAAAAGATTATTGTGTTCCAGTGTGTTTTGTGAAAGTTTACAAATATGACTCTCATACAAATATAAAATGAACATTTCAAAGATTTTATTCAACCCATTGCTTAATGAGGAAATTAATAGAGTGTTAATAGTGGTTCGAAGAGCATTTAGGGAACAAAATATTTATAAGAAAATTAATAAAGGAATGTTAAAATAAGAATTCTGGATTAGAGATAAAACTGGTTAATGTCCTGCTGGGCAATAAAGCTGTTACCTATGGATTGTCTGTTTCACTGGGCAAAAATTACTTGCATCTATACAGGGCAATTTTTTTCAGTTTACATGTAACTTCACTAAGTCTGAGATCTTTTATCAATAGTAAACAACTACTGATTGAACAAAGTACTTTTCTCTAAATCTTGGGTGGGTCTGTGCCCTGTATGATATTGAAAGTTTATGACACACTGTTTTTTGCCTTATATTCAGGTTTTGGATACCTTTTCTTAAAATGATCTGTATCTGTAAACCTCATGTCTATGCCCATGCTATTGGAATCAAAGTACCAAGTAAGACAATTGTGTTTGGCCCTGACAAAACTAACTAAGGCAAGGGAAGATGGAGAGTCTCTTGCTTTCTTTTTCTACATCATGCTTTTCCTACCTTCCCATTACTCCAAGGAAGATAGGTTAATTTATTTCTTCACAATTTTCTAATTAAATAAGCATGTCTTGAGGGCCTATTATATATCAAGGACTATGCTAGGTGCTGGGTAGGTACAGGTATTCAAGATGGGCAAGGTCATTGTCCTGAAGATGTTTTTGTTCTAAGGAGAGCAGCAAAATAAATGCAAAATGTGATACATGAAATGAAAGAAACGAAAGGCTGTTGTTTAATAGAGGGATACTAAGGCTTCCATGCAGATATTCATGTTGGAAACATGGTTTTCATCTCAGATACACATCATCATCATTGTAGATCTCATCAATAAAATGATGGCTTCCATTGACTTTCAATACACCTATCAATTTACTCTTCAGGGAAGGGTAGACACAAATATGGTAACGTGGCTTTCCTAGACTACATACTGTTAAATCTGTATCAATCAAAAGTGGTTGCCCTTTATGCCTGGGGGTCAGCAGTCATCCTCGGATCCTCCTTTATATCATCCTAGGATCCTTTCCTGTGTTTGATCTCCTGTTAACTGATCCCATGTTTTCTTCTTTCTTGCTTTCTTGGTTTACTTGGCTTATTCCCTTGTTTTGATGGAGAATGTCTTCCAGTAACATCCTGAGAAAGGGTATGTAGAGATAAATGTTTTCCACCTTGTATATTAGAAATTATTGTGATATATCTTCCACTCAACTAATAGTTTCATTGAGTATAGACTTTTAAGTACGGACTTTAGATGTACACTTTCAATAGAACACTTTATAGAAAAGTTTTTTTTTAATTATATAAACCTGCAAGGATAGAGGGAAGAAGAGAGGAAAGAGTAGCAACATATTTTGAATCCAGAAAGGCAGATGGATGAATAGTAATTGTCTTAGCAGACTAAAGAAAACTTAATGCTAAGCTATCAGGCTGAGAAATAGCCATATCTATACAGAATAATCCTCGAAAGACACAGGAAATGATAGTACTGGGTACCTCTATAACTTTGGTGGTGGGTGAGAAATTAAGTGGGGAGAAAACTGCTCCAGGAGATCCTCAGAATCATCATCCATTCCATCCCACACTGCTACAGATTCCCTCCTTACCCTTCCACGTCTGGTGTTCATTCTCCAGGAAAGATAAAACATTGTTTCTTGCCTGATGAGATGAGGCAAGTTGAAGGGTAAGGATCCCTAAAGAAAACAGAGGATTAAGTGACCATATGACCACAGACTCCAGTTTTTTTCCTGCTACTGGGTCCCAGAAGAAGTCTTGGTAATTACATCTGTGCACTCTAGATGGGAGAATGGAAGATTTTCTGGGGAACCTGGTTAACCTAAGGATAAAGTCCTTTCTAAAGGTACTAAAATTGAGACTTTCTAATAAATAGTTCACCCATTTCAACAAAAGTTGACAAGCCACACCCTTCTACACATGCTCAGAACTTCTAATTATAATTTTGGTCTCTTATTCTTAATCATATGCAGATATGGAGATCCTTATAGTCAGAGCATCCAGTGATCATTTTAGTCTCCTACTTTTAAACATATGCAGATGACCAAGAGTTACCAGATATCTAAAGAAATCTAATATAGAAGATAGATTCCAAAATAAAAAACAAAGCAATTTAGAGGTAACAGAGACTACAAAGAGAAAAGAAAACTTAAAAAAATCAGAGATTAAAAATGGCATTAGATTAATGGGAATAGAACAAGATAAAAGATACTGTTAAACTTTTTTTTTGTTTGTTTCAGAATATTATGGGGATACAAACGCTATGGTCACATAAATTGCCTTTGCACTGCGGAATCAAAGCTATAATCGCCTAGACAGCACGCACTGCCTCCCCCGCTCTGTTAGATGTGAATTTACCCATCCCCTCCTCCCTCCCACCTGCCTGACACCTGATGAATGTTACTTCCATATGTGCACATAAGTGTTGATCAATTAGTACCAATTTGATGGTGAGTACAGGTGGTGCTTGTTTTTCCATTCTTATTATACTTCACTTAGAAGAATGGGTTCCAGCTCCACCCAGGATAATACAAGAGGGAGTTCATCATATTTTTTATGGCTGAATTGTACTCCATGGTATACATATACCACATTTTATTAATCCACTTATGTATTTTTTTAATTTAATTTTTTTATTTCAGGATATTATGAGGGTACAAACATTTTGGTTACATTTTATGTCTTTGCCTCTCCCTAGCAAGGGTTAGAGGCATTCCCTTCCCCTCTACAATGCCCACCATGTCCTTTAGTTGTGAGTTTACCCCCCTCAACCCCCTAATACCTGGAGAATATTACTACCATGTGAGCACCATAATGTTAGTCAGTCAGTACCAATTTGGTGGTGAATCCACTCATGTATTGAGGAGCGCTTGGGTTGTTTCCACATCTTTGCAATTGTGAATTGTGCTGCTATAAACATTTGAGTGCATTCTTTTTTATAGAATGTCTTTTTTTCCTTTGGGTAAATACCCAGTAGTGGGTTTGCTGGATCAAATGGTAGTTCTACTTTTAGTTCTTTGAGGTATCTCCATAATACTTGCCATAGAGGTTGTACTAGTTTGCAGTCCCACCAGCAGTGTATGAGTGTTCCTCTCTCTCTCCATGCCAACATTTGTTGTTTTAAGACTTTTTGATAAAAGCAATTCTCACTTGAGTGAAGTGATATCTCATTGTAGTTTTGATTTGCATTTCCCTGATGGTTAGAGACGCTGAGCATTTTTTCATGTCTGTTGGCCGTTAGTCTATCTTCTTTTGAAAAGTTTCTGTTCATGTCGTTTGCCCACTTTTTAATGGGGTTGTTTGAATTTTTCCTTGCTGATTTGCCTGAGTTCTTTATAGATTTTAGTTATCAGCCCTTTATTGGATGTATAGCATGCAAATATGTTAAATTCTTAAAAATGGAAAACATGAAAACATAAATGAAAAAAAATTGAAAGGAGAATTAAAATTTAATGATGAATTAAATTCTTAGAAAGTAGAGCAAAAATCAAAACATTGGAGAACAGAGAGAATAAAAGATAAGAAAATGAGAAAACCAGTCTCAGAATATCAGTACCAAATAATAAGAATTCTAGGTAAGAGATCAGTGAAAATGGAGTGGGAGCAGAAGTAATTGTGAAATAATATTATAAGAAAACTTTCCTGGTCTGAAAGAAATGAGTGTCAGATTGAAGGGAACTTACTGAGTGTTCAGCCAAATGGACAAAAATAAACTAATTCTAAGATATATCCTTGTGGAATTTCAGATCACTTGGGTACAATAAGAACCAGCTTGGAGAGGGGACAACACAAATAAGGTCACATATGACACTTCAGAATCAAAATAATTTTGGATTTCTTAACAGCAACTCTGGAAGCTTGAAGACAACAGATTGAGGTTTTCAAAATTCCAAAAGAAAATTATTTTCATCTAAAATTCTATACCCAATGAAACTGTTAGTTAAGTGGAATAACATCATGAGAATTTCTAACATACAAGGCCTAAAACATTTATTTCTACACACCCTTTCTCAGGATGTTACAGAAGTGTGTTCTCCATTAAAACAAGGGAATAAAAGTAAACCAAGAAAGAAGAAAACATGGAATCAGCAAATAGGAGATCAAAACCAGGAAAAAAATCAGAGGGAATCCAGGATGACTATTGGCTCCCAGGCATAGAGAGCAACCACTTTTGATTAATGTAGGTTTGACAGTATGAGGTCTAGGAAAGTGCATGTTACCATATTTGTGTCTAACCCTTCCCTGGAGAGGGAATTCATAGGTGTAGTGAAAGTCAATGGAAGCCATCATTTTATTGATGAGATCTACAATGATGATGATGTGTATCTGAGACAATAACCATGTTCCCAACATAGATGTCTACATAGAAGTTGGTATCCCTCTGTTAGTCAATGTCTTGGAAAGATGTGATGTGATTCCTCTAGTCTGTATGTAGAAGAAAACAAAACCTGTCCCAGGAATTTTCCTCTGTAGGCATACATATACATCTATATATGCATATGCACAGACTATCTCTTGAGAGCTACAGATGAAGTTGCTATCTGGGATTGCCTATGGGTAGGAGCGGCAGATGGCAGGTGGGTGTTGCTGTGAAGGAGACTTACTTTTCACTGTTTACCTTTTTGTTCCTTTTTAATATTCTACCATATGCATATATAAGCTATTTAAAGATGTATAAAATCAAATGTATTCTTAATTGAAATGTATGTATTCTCAAATGCATTCTCAACTGAAAAGAAATAAACACAAATAAAGACAATAACATTACCTATAGTCTGAATAAGATGACTATCCCCTTTATCATTTAGAAAATATTTAGCATTTCCTCTATTTGTGACTTTAGCTTTCTTTGTTTTTCTTGAAAGTTGCAAATTTAAATTCTGTTTTGTTATGGAAGAAGGACGAGGTGAGTTTTTTTTTTTTTTGTAGTACTTGCCAAATTCAAATAACACAGATTAAGAATTCTTAGAGGCTGAATAATTGATGATATGAATGATGAAACTTCTCTTGTTCCACAGGAGTAATTCTATAGTTTTAGAATGCCCTTTAGTAAATGTAATAGAATTCAAGTAATTCTAAACTTGAAAACCCTGCTCCATTAGGATCATATTTTCCGTATTAATTACCTGATGGTCACACCGTGGGAATATGCTTGCTATGGCATTGACAAGGCAAAAGCTAAGCTGAAAGGTCAATGCATCCCTTCCTCACTAATTATGTGTGTCTTTTCAGATCTTTGTCAAAGTAATTATAGATATTGCACAATTGTTTATACCGAAACCTAAAAAAAGAGGGTTAACTTTCAAATTGAAGGTTTTTATGTAAGTTGATTACCACAGAATCAGCCAAATCAATTGAATTCTTATGTTTTTATTTATATTTTCACCTATTGGGTCCTGATTCTCATTTATTTAATTTACTCTGTTCATTATTCTACTCTGATTCTACACAGCTGTTGAGACCTAAAGTAGAAAACTATTCCCATTTACTCAGAATATGCCATACTTGCTACATGTCCTAAAGTTCCCATCAATATGAGGCAAGATGGGAGGAAGGTATTGTGGTAGATAAACGGGATTTAGAATTCAATGGTTATTATGACAGATTGTTGTTGATGAGTGTTTTATAACATTTAATGTGTTTATGGGCTAAGTAATCGAAGGGAAGAATAAAGTTGGGAGATACCAGTAGGTTTTCAAAAAGGAAGAAAGAAGCATCCCAGAAATGAGCAATGGAAAAGAATTAATGCCAGATTAATTTTAAGGAGCGTGATATTGGAGTCCCTTGGTGACAGTTAGAAGGGCATTAACTTTTTTAGGACAGTGAGTGTTCTATTCTGAAAACATCCTTGGTTTGTCTACCTGTCTTAAAATTCCTTACTAGTCATTGCCACGTTTGAGGTTGAGGGAAAAATATTAGACTGAGGACACATGGTGGTAATAATTGCATGACAGCAGGAAACTTAGCTAGTGTGGCATCCTTTCACAAATGCTTACAGAAGAGTAATGCTATTTAATGTTAGAGTGGGGCAGGGAGACATTCCACTTGGTGTATCTTAACATGAGGTCACAGTGTAACGGATTGGAGATTGGTGGGTAAATGTTGATATTGAAAGTGACAGAAAATCCAACCCAAACCAGATAAAGCACAAATTGTAATTTATTGTCTCTGTAACTGAAAAATCCAGGGTAAAGCTGGATTCAGAAACTTAAACTTGATTATCAAGATGGGGCTCCGTTCCACCTCTTGGCTTTGTCTTCCACTATGTTGGCTTCATTTCTATGTTGTGAAGGGAACTGGCCCTAATTGTCATAATCCTCGGTCCAGTGGTAGAGGGAATCTACATCCCTATGTGTAAGCAAAAGAATCAGAGTTGTGTCTTCTTGGCTTTGATTGGCCTGATCTGAATCATGTGCCCATCCCTGTGAATGTCTTGGAAATAAGAATTATATTTTAAGTATCTTCGTGTCCTCAGTGATTAGCACAGGTGTTGCATGATGTATAGCGGGAACTCAATATACAGGTGTTACACCAAACTGTAAGCTTCTCTTCTGAAAGATACCAGTTTGCATTATAAGAGCTATTCTAGTATATTCTGGATTTTAATTCTGAAATTTCTTTTACAGAATTAGCTGACTTGTCGTATAGCTTTAATATGATTACTGGAATTTAAGAACCTGAGACTTTGTGCCTATATGTTACCAGGACTCTCTCAAAACTTTATAATATAATTCAGGAAATGAGAAGCAAGGAAGTAACCTAAACCACATATCATCTTAACATGATAAGAAATGTATTAAGAGACAAGAGACCTATTGGCAGAAAACAGTTTTAATTTCCTCTGAATCATACCGAGCGAGTGTGGGAAGTGTGAGGAGAACATGGATGATGGTTGGAAATGAGAGAATTTGACTACAGGAGTATCGTGCCGTTACAGAGAGGAGGAAGGATGTCGGTGATGCTAAAGTTGTTCTTTCACAGTGGTGACAGAGTATGAATTATGCACATTATGATCTTTAAACTTATGTTGTTTGAAATTCGTTTTATGGAGAGGTTTAAAATAAGTGGTCTGATGGGGCATGTAAAATTTTTATTAAATCTTCTAAGAGAAAAAGTTACCTGAAATAGATTTAAGATTTACATGTTGTGTCAATTACTAATGCCTCATCTTCTGAGTTTAATTTAAAAAAATGAAGGGAATTCCAAAGACTGGATTTTTAGTATGGTAGAGGAAAGTGCACCGAGTTACTATAAAGAAGAAACTATTCAGCACTATTGTGTAATTATGCCTGTCTTCTAATGGGAACTTCATTTTCAAAGCTTTTTTCATCTTTTAATTTCTATTGAATGCCAACTTTGCCCCAACAACTTTTCTTACAGTGTGAAAAGATGAAAGCCAATGAGATGCAATTATCAATGATGTCACAGAATTTGAGGCATTTCCAATCATGCTTGTTTGTTCATTTTGCATAATCTCAAAACTCACTGATGTGGACCAATTTAAAATGAATTTACTGACTTAAACACAAGATCTTGGAACTCTAATTGCCTGGGAAACTGTAAGAAAGGAATGCTGCATTTGAACTCATAGGTCTTGACATTAAAAGATGCTGTTAAATATTTAAAGTAGTCAAGAAAACTGTAATGTCATTTAAATTAATGTAATATTTATCAGAATAATCAGGTGCAAACTTTCAGGAGGCTCATAATTATGCAGTTCTATGGCAATTTTGGTTATTCTGCATGAGTTTAAAATATTTGAATGCTTGGAAACATATAGCATAAATGATCTATTATGTTATTCAAGATGGAGGTGTGTGATTTGTAGGAATAAAATGTAAGAGGTAGTATAATGTGGTTATTGGGTAGAAAGTCTAGAGCTAGATTCCTGGATTCAAGTCCTGCCTAGCCACTTACTTAGCTGAATAACACTGCATGTGTTAACTAACCTGTCTGTGCCTTGGTTTCCTCAACTATAAAATGGGGTTAATGATACTCCCACCTTCCTCGTAGAGATACTGTGAGGATTAAATGTGTTAATGTGTAGAAAGTACTTAAAACAGCTCTATATAAGCATTTGCTGTTACTTTCTAAAGGTCATTACAGTTTTCCTTTAGACTGCATGGAATCTTAAAAAGCAATATGAGAATATGTAGAAAAACGTATGAGGAAGTTCATGCATATAGCATTGAAAAATTCAGTAGTTAACTTATAGTTACAAATGTGGCCTTTTGTATTTCCACCCTAGGACACACTTCTCACACTGCACCTCACACTCCGGGGCAGTATTTTTCAAAGTGTATTCCAAGCATCAGTTGCATCAGAATCAATAGTGCTGCTTGTTATATTCCTGGGCCTCAGTCTAGACTCACTGGATCATAAATTCTGAGAGTAGGAATTGGCATTTTAACAAATGCTGGAGGTTATTCTTATGCAGGACAAATTTTGAGAATTGTTCTTAGTTGTTCATGATTCCTTCTTCTCATGCTATAATCTCACTTTTACTCTTTTACTTTGTACTTTGGATATCTTTTTATTTCTCTCAACTCTAGGTTCTATCACATCTCCTGTTCAGGGCCTTGAGATTTTTCTTTCAAAATCACAATTAGACCGAAGTTGATCGTTTTCTTTCACATTCAAGGCCTAGGTTGCTACCTTTTCATTCCTTTATTCTGTATTCTCTTCATAGTCCATAGTTCATTTCTTTCCCACCATTTGTTGTAAGTGTGGTGTGAAATCATTCTGGCTTCAGTTCCACAAAAGATCTTCTTTATTTGACTCTGGTTTAGCTCAGAACTGCTCCCAGTTTTCTGTCTCACTCATGCTTTGCTTTTTACCTTGCCTTTCTCTCATCGTTTCCATTTCCTTTCTTTCTACGAACATTCCTGGATTGGAATTCAGGGAAGAGTGCAGCTGGTGAAGGAAAGCTCTCTTATTTTATTTTTTTCCAAGTTCCTTAGCTTTCTGGAAGGAATGCTTGGAGAAAAGGGACAGGTGCAAAAATGTCCTAGTGGTCCTTCAGCATCTCTGTCCTTCTTGGCCTATGTCTCTTTCCTGGACTCGGTTTGAATTCTGCATCCCTATTTGTGGATTTTGTAGTCAGAAGCATGTGAGACGTTATTGAGCAATTTCAGATGGCATTGTTTGAATATACTTGACTGAGATAATTGCATTTAAACCCTAAAATATATCAAGAACTCATTCATTTGGTGATTCCTAAATATAAATCCATGTGTAGCCATGTGGAAATACCACATACATGAAAATTTTATTACTTCTTGGCCAAGGTAAAGATTAATAGGAAACATTTTGGCTCATGGGGTACGTAATGCAACTCTCTTTTAAAATGCGTGAACTTGTTATGTTCGTGTGACTGATCACATAGATCCATTGGAATCTTAATGATCCGTGAGAGAAATTGTTCACATTTTTAGAGGTACATCTACATTACAAAACAGCAGCAGCCTTTCAAGAGACCATTGCACTGTTGTGCTTTTGAAAGCACTTGAATCCCACAGTGCTGAACGTAGGAACAATATTGTTGACTGATAAACACACATTGTAATAAGAAGAAAACAGCAGACGTTATGGGAAAGAAGGAAATATACCCTTTGCCAAATTTTATTTTAAAGCAATGTGGACATTTTCTAAGCAGTGGTAGTAGTATTTTAGCTAATAAAATGAAAGAAATTGAAGTCCCAAAAATGTACCTCTTCTTTGAAAGGATTAGCATTTCCTTGCAATAACTAAAAATTAAAAAAATTCGCAAGTAAAACAAATTTAAGGAAAGAGTAGACACCAACCAAGAAATTGATTTATTGCTAAAGCTTTAGCTTCAACTGTTTTAGTTTTGGCTGGTATTTCGTAGTTTCATTTGGGGAAAGATGAGCTTTAATTGAATATCCGTGTTGATGCCTGTGTTCTTTTTAAAGGATGGATGTCAATACATTTTTTTATAAACTAAATTTAATAAGTAAGTTTAATTTATAACTATTATCTTGGTATAGAAGCTAAAGAACAAAAAGTAATTACAAATAGTAAAAAGAGAACCATAAGAATAGATTATGATTTTTATCAATAACTTCTGTTATCACACATTTGAGTTGGATGGCTTAATATTTGATGTATTTAGGTCTTAGTTATTCACTTCCTAACTCTCCACTTGTATTTATATCTGGAGACAACATAATTTAATGAAAATATGTTAAATATGTTTTGTGAATAATATTTTTTCTTTTTTCTTTTAGGGATGCCCTCTGCATCTTTAGTAATAAATCTTCTTTCAGTTTTTCTTATCTCTTTTGTATTTGGAGAAACAGAAATAAGATTTGCTGGACAAACAGAATTTGTTGTTAATGAAACAAGTACAACAGTTATTCGTCTTATCATCGAAAGGATAGGAGAGCCAGCAAATGTTACTGCAATTGTGTCGGTAAGAAATGATTGTAGTTCTGTCTTTACTGAAATAGTTATGAAATTTCTTAGTTTCAATGGCAAGGATTTTTTTTCCCTTCATTTGAGATTTTGAGTAGTTTCATTATGATAAATGATTTGTGCATTACACTCTTGCATTTATATCTTTTATGGGTTTATAAAATGCTCCAAGGTAGCCACATACATTTGACAATAGAATCTCAAAGATATAGCTTGATTATTTTAAAGTGTTCATACATTTATTTTAAAACAAGAATATTTTATTTTTGGTAATTTGCATTGTAGGTATCTCTGCTGAGACATATTATCTACTGTAGGGTGGTATAGAGAAAATATATGGAATATTTAAAAGTAGAAAAATGGCAATAGGAATAAAAAAAACCTTAGGTATGTTGGAGAGCTCTTTTTGTGGGAGAAATTAAGTATATTAACTTAAGTAGAAGTTAGGTTGAATTTGTTAAACTTGATCTGTTTTGCATATAGTTTAGTTGTTGGATGGATTGTGTGTGCATGTATATGAGTCTATTTTAAACCAGAAAGTAATGTCATATGACTACTACTATAAATGTTGCTATATTTGAGGCTCAAAGTACTTGAAATTTTTGTTCGCAAAAATAAAATTTTAAACAATAGGTTAAAATACTATGAAACATTATGAAAACAGAAAATGAAGAAAAACTACCTATGAAACAAATCCAATATTATAATTTTGTGCATTACTTTTAGGTTTTATTGAATTAATGACATGTATTTATTGAATTTATTTTCAGTTTGAATATACATTATATTTGATAATAATTTTCATATAATTTTGATTGTACCCTAGCAGTTTTTTCCAGTTGCTCTATCATTTTCATAACTTTTCTTGGTGGTATTACCATTACTTCCTAATCATTCCTCAACTGCTTATGTCAATTTTTGCATATTTTGCATTTTAAATGATTTTTATAGGTTAGATTACTTTTTTTTCTATTTGTTTCAGCGGCTCTTGATAATGCTTATAAAAAGTCTATGCCATTTTCTTCAGGAAAGTATAAGTTTTCCAACCCCCTTGACAACTTACTTGGATTTCTCAAGTATTTAAAACTTAACTTATTTTTATAAATGAAAATTAGAAATTGACTAAAATTCTCTTAAACATGTGTTTTCTTTTGTACTAAATCATATATATTTTTTCTAGTAGTTAAATTATTCATTTTGCACTATTTGGTGAAAGAGATCTCACTGGGACCCTAAGAATCTTATTAATGATGCTGATTTTATGGAATAATATCTTTTTTTTTTTTTTTTTTTGGAGACAGAGTCTCACTCTGTTGCCTGGGCTAGAGTGCTGTGGCATCAGCCTAGCTCACAGCAACCTCAAACTCCTGTGCTCAAGCAATCCTTCTGTCTCAGCCTCCCGAGTAGCTGGGACTACAGGCATGTGCCACCATGCCTGGCTAATTTTTTCTATATATTTTTAGTTGTCCAATTAATTTCTTTCTATTTTTAGTAGAGACAGGGTCTCACTCTTGCTCAGGTTGGTTTGAACTCCTGACCTTGAGCGATCCTCCGCCTCGGCCTCCCAGAGTGCTAGGATTACAGGCGTGAGCCACCGCACCCGGCCCAGAATAATATCTTAAAAAGTTAAAGAAAAGTTTATAATGAATAAAAAGTTTGGAATGCTAAAATAATTAGCTCTTTATTGGAATTGTTGTGGGAGAATATAAATATAACTTCAAGTTGAAAATTTTGGAAAGAGCAGTTTCTTTGAAACTGATAAAGAAAATAATTGGAATAATTGAAAATAATTGGAGGTAAAACTCAGTTTTTAGCAGACTACTTATCTCTTTTTCTCATCTCTTTTTTTATTGATATGCAGTAGTTACACCTATTTTGGGGTACATATGATATTTTGATACCTGTATACAATATGTATTGGTCAAACCAAGGTAATTGGGATATCCATCACCTCAAACATTTATCTTTCCTTTGTGTTGGGAACATTACAATTAATATCTTCTAGCTATTTTGAAATATACACTAAATTTGTGTTAACTGTAAATTCCCTAGCATACTATTGACAGTGAGAACTTATTCCTTCTGTCTAAATATGTTTTTGTATCCACTAACCAACTGCTCTTCATTTCCCCTTCCTTCCCTTCCAAGGCTCTGGTAACCACCATTCTACACTTTATCTCCATGAGATCCACTTTTTCAGTTCCCACATATGAGTGAGAACATGCAATATTTGTCTTTCTATGCCTGGCTTATTTCACTTGACATAATGTCCTCCACTTCCATCCATGTTGCTGCAAATGACAGGATTTCATTCTTTTTTTATGGCTGAATAATATTCCATTGTGTTTAGATGCCACATTTTTTGTGAGTTTTAACTACAATTTGTCTTCTTTTTAGTCCACTCCAGATCAATCGGGAGGCAGAGAGGAAAAAAAAAACTTCATATCATTACTTTTCTGAGTAATTATTACTTTCCTATGTAATATTTTTCCTTCCACAGCATAAACAAAAACTTTTGTGTAGAATAATTTTTTCAACGTTTATTTCTGAAGATGATTTTTACCAGTTTTACCAGTTGCAGTAGCCATCCATCCAGCTTCTTTACGTTGCCCATTTGTTTCAAACGGTCCAGTGTTGTTGGAGTAGTCACGTCAAACCTTGCTGCTGCTAATTCACGCATAGGTTGAGATGGATTCGCTTCTGCTACAGCTTTCAGTGGCTCATTTTCAAGATTAAAATCACCACAACAGAACATCTCAAACCGTCAACGTACTGTGTGTTCATTAGCCACATCCTTCCCAAACACTGTTGATATTTTGAGCTGTCGGAGCTGCGTTGGTTCCATGATGGAACTCATATTCGAAAATAACACGAGTTTTTGACTTACCAATGGTTTCACAAAATTGCTCTAAAAAAGTTTTGAAAGATAATCACAAGCCACAATGTGCCTTTGAGAGAATGATATAAATAAAAATAAAACAATAAGTGCAAAGTGAAAAATCAGAGATAGCAACTGTCAAACTTAGTACTTAAAGAAATCAGACGTTTCATACTTAATAACCTAATAACTATTTATGATTTATGTACATCCTATCTATAAACATCAGTGCTGCTTGATTTATGCTTTTTATCTTTATTGCTCCAATAAGTATCAGTTTTGATTGTTCTAATACTATATTAAGTAAGAATGATCTGTGTTTTGTATTTGGTAGTTGTATGGAGAAGACACTGGTGATTTTTTTGACACATATGCTGCTACTTTTATACCTGCTGGAGAAACAAATAGAACAGTGTACATAGCAGTATGTGATGATGAGTTACCAGAACCTGATGAAACTTTTATTTTTCACTTAACATTGCAGGTAAGTCCTTCTTCCCCCCTTAACTTAAACTTATAAAAATCTTGCAACACTTAAAACTCTGATTTCCGTAGAAGCCAGGACTGACAACTTCTTTGACAATGCCACAGTCTGGTTATTCCTCTGACAATCTTGTTTAGAAGATTCTATAGCTAGTTTTTGTATACATTCAGCTTACTTAGGAATTGCCATTACAGATGCTCCAGAAAACTCTGTGTTCCCTTTGGCTCTTTGTTCTCTTATCCCTCCCCAGCTATGAGATCCGAAAAGAATGACTGTGACTTCTGAGTTCAAAGGAGAAGGATAAAAAAAGCAGGCATGGAAATGGGAGGTCCCTGTGCCTTAGGATAAATTTAGAGTCGCCTTGGTAAAAGAACTTGAATGCCTTAAGATTTAATTGAAATTTACAGCTTTATCAATTAGGCTGAGGCCATGACTCCTAACGCCATTCTAGTTAATTTTTCTGAAGAGCGTTAAGAATTTTTTAAAGATAATTGTGTCAGTATGATTAAAATGTTTGTCAGAATGATACTTGAAACAGTTATATTTTGCTTTTGTAAATGACTCTTTTTTCCATATTCCTTTATGCTGTTGTTGAATATCAATAGACATGTTGCAGGAAACTCTTTCCACTTTTATAAAAAGATTGCTGTAATATTTTATCTTTAATTTGGCTCTATGATTTATAGAATACCTAATTCTTAAGTTTCAGTACCTTTTATAAAATGATAAAAAATCCTGTTTGAATAGAATTTTATGCTATTCTATATACTTAATTCTCTGTTATATTATAATAACATAGTAATTATAATATAATCTACAATATAGTGTTACTAGCCAGCGATTACTTACAATTATAATACATATATTATTAATAGTGGTTAATGGTTTTCAAAACTTTTTTGAAAAGTTTTCATTTGAAACTTCCTGACCAGGTTGACTTAATTTGAAAATGTTTTCTTAATCTGTACACCAAAAATATATATGTATTTTTGTTCATATTCTGAATAACCACTTGAAGACAGATATTCTATTAAACTGTTATTTTTTTCCTCTAATTTTTAATTTATTATTTTATTTTTGGGTTTTTATCTTAGAAACCTTCAGCAAACGTGAAGCTTGGATGGCCAAGGACTGTTACTGTGACAATATTATCAAATGACAATGCGTTTGGAATTATTTCATTTAATATGGTACGGTTACAATTTGATGATTCTTGTGGTTGCTGGATAATAATTCATTGAATTTTGGGGTTATTTTTCCTGATGTTATAATAGTGTCATCCTGTCTTTTGATACTTAAATAAAATTTGCTCCCTGTTCCATGTTCTGTAGATTGTCTGTTTGTTCTACCTAAGATACTGTAAATTGAGGAGGCTTATATGCTCATGGTCATCTCTTTCCTAATCTCTTTCAGCTGATCATTTCGCCTGACTCTTTAGTTATCTCCCTTCACTAGTCTCTAACTCAGACGTGCAACCCAGTGCCTTTTGCTTGATTTCTCCAAACGCCACATAAAGAAATTATTGTCTATTTGTTAGATTCTTCTGAAAGTTTGGAGTGACTGGGAGATGAAAAACCATATTGGAAGAATACTGAAAACACTTATAGTAAACTTAAAATTCAATAGCACATATCACAGGTCTTCAAAATTCTGCAGTCAATCCCAAACCGGAGATCTCCCCATTAATTAATATTTCCTGAAGGTTGAAATTCCATCTCATGCCCCTCAATTTTACTCAACAGTGTATTTTCTCTCCCTAAACACCAAATTCCTATGGCTCTGGCTAGTCTTATGTTCAGAGGGCTTTATCTTTAGAAACAATCACACAAGACAGGTCCCTCCCTGGGAGAAATTGCTTCCAGCTCTTAAAATAAAACAAAATTTATCTCCAATGCAATTGGATTTGGCCACTAAATTTTAGGCTACAATAACCTTCTTGATCTGGAGTCCTTTTGAATCATGTTACTAATTGTCGTTAATAAGGTATGATGCAATACTTCCCAACTTTTTAAAATTTTTGGATTGCTACTACAGTTGGTTGTATTGTATGTCATAAGGTGACTTAGTACCTTACGTTATCTTTGAAACAAGGGGGGCTATAGATAAATATGATCTTTATAGTTGCAGTGTCTTCATTAAAAGGGTATTTGATTGACTAACCACAATTTAGTAGATATTTGATAACCCCCATTATATTGTCATTTACAAACATTAATTAAATCAATCAATCATTGCTATTTGAAGAATAGAGAATTATCATTAATAATTATGAAACAGGCTTTCTTAGTTGCTTAATTTCTCTCTAAACAGGTTTCCTGCTACCTCATACTGATTAATATAAAAGTTTTTTTTTTTTGAGACAGAGTCTCACTCTGTTGCCCGGGTTCGAGTGCCGTGGCGTCAACCTAGCTCACAGCAACCTCAAACTCCTGGGCTCAAGCAATCCTACTGCCTCAGCCTCCTAGTAGCTGGGACTATGGGCATGCACCACCATGCCCGGCTAATTTTATATATATATATGTGTATATATATATATATTTTTAGTTGGCCAATTAATTTCTTTCTATTTTTTAGTAGAGATGGGGTCTCGCTCTTGCTCAGGACGGTTTCAAACTCCTGACCTTGAGCGATCCTCCTGCCTTGGCCTTCCAGAGTCCTAGGATTACAGGCATGAGCCACTGTGCCTGGCCATAAAAGTTTTTTTTCTTTTTCTGATATTATACATCTTAGCCTCTGGGAATGAATCATTGGTCCTAGGTCCTGGACTGGTGGGGTCTCAGTGCTGCCAAGCAACCTCTGACAGTCTCTGAATGGGCACATGCACCACATCCTTAAAATTAAACCAAGTAACTCTTGAGCTCACAGTAGGTGCTTAATAGGCTGGTTTTGGTTTCCAGCCTTGATGATGGTTATATTGATAATGAAGATGACACTGATGATGATTATGATGATAATAGCCAACTTTTACTGAGCCTTCCATATGTGCCAGGTACTAGGATAAGTACTTGTTGTAAATGATCTCCTTGAAACCTCATCACAACCCTTTGAGCCATACATTCCTAACCCCATTTATGGGTGGGGGTACTGAGAATTAGTGTCACCCTGAGAGTTGGTCACTGCTGACCGAGCAAGTGTGCACTTGGCTGTTTGTGTTCCTGCTCTTCCTTTTCTACCCTGAGTTTCAGCCAGCCAAACCAGCACATTTCATTTGAAGTCCTCACTCTTTCTCCTCCTGCGGTGATCATGTCCTGAAAGTCATTAGCAGTGTCTGATTTTCAATGACAAGCTGGCTGATGAGGAGGGAAGAGTGATTGGGAGCAAGGCCAAGTGGTGGTCTCAGTGAACTACTACCTTGGTGTGGAGACTTAACTCGTTTCTGTGACCTCCTGGGCCTCTGTGAGCATTTGAGTTTGTCATCTTCCAACTACATAACCTTTAAAAGTCCTCAGCAAAATAGCTAGTTGATGATACAGTGAGGACATGAACCTGCATCTTTTGCCTGAGTAGTTTTATGTTCCCTTTACGCTATTATTTTTAACTTTTTCAGCATTTTTAGTAGTTAATTGATGATAGGAAATAGCACATTCATATAGGACAGTGTGGACTGATTTGTCTGTGACAATTTAGTATTTCTAAGGTAACAGTTTTTACCACCGTCTACTTCTGATTGCTCAATGTCTGATTGTGTTTGCTCTTTCCAATAGCCTTCCTTAATCACAGTGAGTGAGCCCAGGGGCAGAAATGAGTCTGTGCCTCTTACTCTCATCAGGGAGAAGGGAACCTATGGAATGGTCACTGTGACTTTTGAGGTAAGTCTATTCTGAAATCATTTTAAATGGTAACACCTTGGGGTACTTACCAGATGGCTACAATTTTAAAAATCAAAGTCCTTTGTATAATGAACATGACACAATATGAATAAAATAAAGATCAGTCCTTTTGTAATCTGATAAATTTCATGACTAATATAAAAATGTTTTCCTTTTTTTTCTTTATTGAAGTGTAATTTACATATCATGTCTTTACTCCATTTTAAGTGTACAATTGAATGGTTATTAGTAAATTTACCAAGTAGTACAGCTATTCACATAAATCAGTTTTAGAGGATTTCCCACCCCCCCTTGAGGCCC
>CAUYRT010080135.1:0-17817 GCA_963574885.1 Lepilemur ruficaudatus | reverse complement strand
AGAACCTGAGCTAAACAACTCATATTCATATTCCCAGCAGCATAGTCATTCTCATTAATTGTCCCACCACTCTCTTCCCCTCTCTCTGCTCTAAACTCTCCACTCTCACTGTTCTCATTTAGTACAGTGAAGGAGCCACAGAGCTCTTCTTGACTTGCCAAGGCCCGTGGATACTATTAAGTAGTCTTTCCAGTAGATCTGATGATGAAACTTGTTTGCTATGTCATTCTTTGAATATATAGATATTTGTTGTTTAATAATCATTATCATTTAAGAAATGGCCTGTTATCACTATTTTAATTACAGTTAATCTCCACAGAATAATCTAGAATTGATTAGGTATTAAAAACCTTCTCTTACCTGAGAAGAGAGGGGCTGCCAATTAGTTTTATGCATAGTAGTTTCTTAAAGGATTACTATAGGTTTTTCACTATTACCAGAGTATTAGCATAGGTGATTGTAATTTGCACAGCTATCTGAATACAATGCGAAACTCAGACTATTTGACAGCCAGGAACACCTTGCAACTCTGAAGTTCTAGTTCTGAATCTAAGTACTAGATACTGTAAGAATAAAAATGATAGAGACTGTATTACCAACAAACTAATGGAAGAGTAGATTGCAGCAATCTATCAACGATAATGTATTTTCAGAGAACAAATGTTACAGTAAATAATTTCTTCCTCAAAGATGATTACATTGATGTATCACCACTTAGGGAAGAAAATAAAATTCCTGGGGAGCCTGCCTTATGGAGAACTTCAGTTTATAAGCACCATAATGTTTGTCAATAAGGGAATCAGCTTCCTAAATCAAGAAGCAACTTCCCAACAAGCTAGTGCAGGTAAGGCCTGGGACTTGTGAAAAATAAACAAAAACTCAATGTCTTTTTAAAATATATTGTTCAGCTTGAGAACATTTTCAATAAACTACTAGGCCACACTGAGGCCATACTGGAAAAACAAAGAGGAGTATCAATTCTATATAAATAAAGACATGCTTGAGTGTCTACTCTGTTTGTAATCATGCCAATAGACTTGTTTGTGCTATCTGACCCCTTTTACTTAAGAAACAGGCAAGTGAAGGGTGAGCAGTGGCTTGTGATTGGTTAGCCTATGAATAAAACTAAGCCAGTCCAAAAGACACAAAATAGATAGACATTTTACAAGAGAAGAGATGCAAATGGTCAAAAAACATGAAAAATTCTCATCACTAATCATTAAAACCACAATGAGATACCATCTTACCCCAGTCAGAATGACCATTATTAAAAAATTAAAAAAACAGATGTTGATGTGGGTGCTATGAAAAGGAAATGCTTATTCACTGTTGGTGAGAATGTAAATTAGTACAATCTCTATGAAAAACAGGAAGGAGATTCTTCAAAGAACTAAAAGTAGACCCACCATTCAATCCAGCAATCCTACCAGTAGGATTGTACTCAGAGGAAAATAAGTCATTATATCAAAAAGATACAAGTACTTGTATGTTTACTGTAGCACAATTCACAATCACAAAGATACGGAATCAACCTAAGTGCCCATGAACTAATGAGTGGATTAAAAAAATGTGGTATGCAGGATACACACACACACAATGGAATACTATTCGGCCATAAAAAGAATGATATAATGCCTTTCATAGCAACTGGGATGGGAACTGGAAGCCATTATCTTAAGTGAAGTATTTCAGGAACAATAAAACAAATACTGTATGCACTTACTTATAAGTGTGAGCTATAAATGGGTACACGTGGTCATACAGAGTAGTATAATAGACTTTGGAAACTCAGAAGGTGAGAGGGTAGGAGGAGGGTGACGGATCAAAAATTACCTATTGGGTACAACGTATACAATTTGGATGATGGGGAGACTAAAAGCCCTGTCCTTACCACTATACAATTCATCAGTGTATCAAAAAATCATTTGTACCTCCTAAATCTCACCTCATGTACTTGCTATTACATTGGAACTAACTGATGAGCACACATGCGGACAGAGGGAAGTAACACTCAGTGGAAATCAAGCAGGAGGGAGGGGGAGAAGGGGATGGGCGAAAACCTACCTAACAGGTACAATTAACATTCAAGTGTTACAAAAGTGATCTATGTAACCAAAACATTTGTAACCTATTAATATTTTGAAATAAAACAAATAAAAAACAAAACTCAATGGTAAAAAAAAAAAAAAAGCAAACATCATCCAAGGATTTTACGTCTTCTGAGAAAGGGATTGTTAAGCAGAAATACTGACTTGTTATTGTCTTTATTGGGAGAGTAAATATGGTTAAGGAGATGCATATGGGTGCAAGTTGACAAGGGGTGAACTTGTGATGGTTAATTTTAGGTGTCAACTTTATTGGATTAAAGAATACCTCAAAACTTAAAAAAGAAAAAAGAAAAAACAGAAG
The DNA here is from genome assembly GCA_963574885.1 of Lepilemur ruficaudatus. Lineage (NCBI taxonomy): Eukaryota > Metazoa > Chordata > Mammalia > Primates > Lepilemuridae > Lepilemur > Lepilemur ruficaudatus. Next base: position 15,408 of record CAUYRT010080135.1, on the reverse strand, counting down.
CTGAAGAGGCAAGGAAGGATTCCTCCCTTGAGCTTTGGGAGAAAGTATGGCCCTGATGGCATCTTACTTTCAAACTTCTGAATTCCAGAACTGTGAAAGAATAAATCTTTGTTGTTTTCAGTCACCCAGTTTGTGGAAATTTGATATGGCAGCCCTAGGAAAATAAGATAAGGGAAGAGGGTGAAGATAACAATATGGAGCAACAGGTAGTCCCTCCCATGGAGAATGGAGAACTGTGGAGTACTCTCCTATGAAGAATACCACCTGGAAAAAAAGAAAATACTAATAACAATAATAGCAAACACATAGTACATATTGTTTACCAGGCAGTGATCTAAATTCATTTACTCTTCACAACAACCCTGAAATAGAAATATTACTGCTTTTTTTAAGCCTCTTTGAGGTATGATTAATATAAATAAGCTGTACATGTTTAATGTATACAACCTGATAAGTTTGGGGATAAGTATACACCTGTGAAGCCATCACCACAATCTATGCCATAACCTAACCATCACCTGTAAAAGGTTCCTCCTGCCTTCTCATAATATGTGTTAAGTTAATGATAAGAACATTTAGGATAAGATCTACCCTCTTAGCAAGTTTTAAGTATATAATACAGTATTGTTAACTACAAGCACTATGTTATACAGTAGATCTTTGGGACTTATTCATCTTATGTAACAAAAACTTTGTTCTCTTCGACTATACCTGCCCATTTCCCCCTTTACCACTCCCAGCCATTCAACTCTGCTTCTATGAGTTTGACTGTTTTAGAATCATAAGTCATATTATGTAGTATTTGTCCTTCGATATCTGGCTTATTTCACTTTAGTATAAGGCCCTCTTTTAACAAAAAAGAAAACTGAGATCTAATTTGTCCACTTACTACTTATATGTCATGTAAGTAGTAAGTGGCAGAACCAGGAAGCTAACTCAGGCAGTCTGGCTTCAGAATAACAAACTCTCAACCACTATACTATGTTTGTCTTTTAGCAAAGCCAAGATGGAAAGCAATAACAGAAAAGGAGGCAGAGTGTAGAGAGACAGACAGACATGGACCTGACAGCATTTGCAGTCCTGTTTCCAGTTGTCTCTGATTTTCCTGAAAGCTAGTTATATGTAAGTCAGTAAATTCTCTCTTTTGCCTAAATTAATTCAAATTGCATTTTTATCCATAACACCATATCAGTATACCCTACCATATAGCTAAAAGTTAAGTGATAGAAACTGAAAAGCAATAGAAAATTGTATATGTTATATAAAAAGTTTTTTGTATCATTCACCTTTAATTTACTAAAGTACACTTGAGAGCTGTTCACAGGGGCTAGGATTTTGGTAGATACTTGATATGAAGTCATGAAAAGTTAAGACCTAATATCCCTAAAATCTAAAAAATCTCTTATAACTGAGAAGAAAAATAACACCACAAATAGAAAAATAGGCAAAAATGAATGAAAAGTCCATGAGGAGAAGGATAAATAGTCAATGGCCATTAAATATAGGAAAAGATGTTCTGTTCATACTGAAAAAATATAAATTAACATTTCTCAGTTGTTAGACAAGTATCTAAAATTTGACCACATAATCTTCTTAATCAGCCTACCAGGAAACAGGCACTATCATATCTTATTGATGGGAATAAAAAAGGATTATTCCCTGTGGATGGAAAATAACAATATATACCATATGTTGGTATATATTACATATAAATGTATCTTTCAACCCAGTAATCACACTTCTAGAAATCCATCCCAAAGATACTATGGTAGCAGAATTCTAACACAGCCCCCAAGATTCTCAGGCCTCAAACACAAATACAAGTACTGTTGTGAAGAGATTTTTTGTGGATATAACTAAAATCCGTAATCAGTTGACTTTAAGATAGGAGAGTACTGAAGTGGGTCTGAACTAACAGTATGAGCAATTTAAAAGCAGAGTCTTCTTTGACTGGTCATAGAACAGAAATTCAGACAGATTCAAAAAATGAAAAGGATTTGCTATAAGGAAAGTTATCCATTGCTGAAATGGATGAGGCCACAAGACAAAAACCTGAAAGCAACCTCTAGAAACTAAAAGTCCCTGGTTGACGGCCAGTAAGAAACCAGGCACTTCAAGTCCTACAACTGCAAGAAACTGAAATCTGCCAAAAACAGGAACGAGTACGAAGCAGATTCTTCCTATAGAGACTCCAAACAAGCACTCAGCCTTGCCAACACCTCAATTTTGGTCTCATAATACTCTGAAAACTCAGATATACTGTGCTGGACTTCTGACCTACAAAACTGAGTTAACAAATGGGTGCTGTTTTAATCTGCTAAATTTATAGGAATCTGTTACACTGCAATAGAAAAGAAATAGAAACCCTGGTGAATATAAGCCAAGGCTATTAATTTTGACATCATTTATAATGGCAAAAGATTTGAAAGAACCCAAGTCTACCAACAAGAGACTGGATAAACTCCAGCACATTTAAGCAATGGAGTCCTATGCATCTTTGGACAAAAGGATATAAAAAAGCTCTATATACTGCTATAGAGTAATCTTTAAGACAGGTAGTAATTAAGAGAAAAATTCAAAGGGCAGGGAAGTGTATATAGCATACTATCTTTGCTTAAGAAATCCGGAGGGAAAGAAAATATATATTTTTTAAAGGACAGTAGAAAAATAAACCAAAAACCAATTTGTTACTTACAGAGAAGTGTTGTACAACAGATATTTTTGCAATGATGTAAATGTTCTCTATCTGTGCTGTTCAGTATGGTAGCTGCTAGTAATATATGGCTACTGAGTACATGAACTTGAAATGTGACTATTACTTGAAATAAATTTCTAATTGTATTTAATTTTAATTAATTTAAATTTACATAGCCACATGTGGTTACGGCTACCATACTGAAGATCAAAATCCGCAAGGGGAGGGAGGGGAGGAGTATTAATATGGAAGCACATTCTGTATATGTGCCTAGTTATATATTGGAATCAAATAATTGTTTCCCATAATTAAAAAACACAAAATTAAAAACAATAAATAAAGTAAAGTAAAAACTACCCCTCTAAACTTAAAACATTCTGAAACAAACCTATCTTCCAATTTAGTAACATAACCAGGCAGAGTAGAGATTTACTCACATCAAGTGATTGTAAAACACAGTATTTTGATTGTAAATCCCCAGTGGCAATATATTCTAAGGGCAAAAAGAACTGAAAAGAAACGTCAATATGCATTCATTGATCTTATTTTGAAGCTCTTATATATACATTGCTTAAAAAAGCAAACAAACAATTTTGCTCATGTTATGAAAACCTTAGGAAACAAGCTTTTCCGTGAAAGGAAAAAGAAATATAAATAGAGAAGCAAGTAAGAAGAAATAATATAAATTCAAGATTAATTTTTCTCTTAACAATAAAAAAAGTATTTATTCCCCTTGGCAGTCCACCGAAAGGCCTAGAAATAATAACTCTTAATAATGAACATTCCTAGTTCCAAAGTTACAGTTTTTAAATAACACATCCTACTAAAAGTAACAAAGACTCTTTGAAGATGGCTGATTCCAAGCCTGGGCCAGAAAATGTACACAACAATTCCGGAACATGTTATATAGGAAAACAAGGAAGCAAAATATCAAACACTAATGTGTACATATCGAACAGACTCAGCCAAAGAAGGATAATCATCAAAAGCAGTAATAACTGCACTGGCTTAAACACGTATGTATATAAAAACCAGAAGTTCCTAACAAGAATAACAATTATAACAAAACTTCCCTATTGGAGATTACTGGAGCACCAATTCATTTAACTCTAAAAATTTATAAATAAAGAGGCAAGCATTTATATTCTCCATTTCCTGAAAGAACAGTATTTCAGGGTTACCCTTATTAAATTCCTTATGGAAGAATTCCAGTTAAACACAAAAAGAACGACAGAATTAGCTTCACTATTTCATACCTGCTAATGAAACAATGAATCAATGCAACACAAGACAAACAGCCCAGTTTCTCCAATAAATCAATTGCATGGAAACAAAAAGAGAGGGAGAATAAAAGAGACTTAAAAGACATAATGACTGAATGTAACATGTAAACCTTTTTTGGATCATAACTTGGCCAACTGTAAAAAAGATATCTTTGAGATGACAGAAGCTTCTGTACAGATTACATATTAGATAATATTAAGATATTATAGCTAATAGTTTAGATATAATAATGCCACCATGGTTTATGGTGGCAATTCAAACCAAAGCAAAACCAAAAAAGAGTCCTCATCAATTATAGGTGCATTCTAACTTATTTAGAGGCAAATCCACATTATACCTGAAATATGCTTTATAATTCAGAAAAATAAAAGTAGGAGTAAAAGGCAGGAAATTGGAAAGAAGTGGGAGAATAAATGGAAGAAAACTGATGATGTCCATAAAAGCTTAAGTTTAGTGATGGGCATATGGGAGTTCATTATGCTATTTTTTAATGTAAGTTTGAAAATGTCCACAACAGAAAGTAAAGAACACATATGTGCATATGCACACTCAAATACACAGACACATTTACACACACAGTGATTCCTCAGTATGACTTCCTAAGGTTACTGCCATGGGACTCTCATCAAAGAAAATAGAAACTTTTTAAATTAGATCTTCTCGAATAAAGCCTAAGAAGGACACAACTTATTAAGATTCCATTCATTAAGAGTCTAACCTATAAGAAATAATAAAGCAGTGAGGTTACTAAGACTCTACTATGCTCCTAGTAGAAAAATATAGCTTGCTAGAATTTAGAGATAAGACAAAACAGAGGTCCTCTTCTCACAGACCCTACAACCTATTGGGAGAGGCAAATAAATGTATAAATAATTATGAAATTATGTGACATATGCTTTATTCATGGAAAAGGTACTATAACATTATATTAAAAGGAACACATGAACTAGAAAGGTAGCCAAGGGGAAAGGGCAGAGAAGACTTCAAAGAAAGTGTGAAGCCCGAAATAATTCCTGAAGGATAAGGAGGTGCTTATCTAGCCAAAAAGCAAGGTTATCTCTCTGGACTGCATGGGATGAAAGTAGTTTTTCCAAAGACCCTGCAGGTTAAGAGTGGAAGGTATGAAAAGAGAGGGCTTTGAGAAACAAGGAGAAACTCTATGTCATGAGGAATAAGGACTAAACCTGGTGGAAAAGAGAAATCAACAAAGATTTTAAACAATGAAATGACTGCATCTGGTTTTCATTTCGTAAAGGACCACTTTGAACTGTGTGAAGATAAATTATAGGTTGCGATTGGGATAAAAAGAGCAGTTAGGATCTTACTCAAGTAATTTAGATAAGAAATAAGGATCTGAGCTAAGATGGTCTTAATAGGAATGAAATAAAGGAAACAAGATTGAGGTATTAGGGAGATATAATCTGTAAGATGGTAATTTACTGCATATATACAGAGAAGAGTCAACGGATTTCTAGGTTATTCAATTGTGTTGATTATGGTATCATATACTGAGATAGGAAAAGAGGAAATGGAATTGATATAGGAAAAAGAAAACATTACATTCAGTTGTAGACGCAGTAAAACTAAGATGCCTACGGATTTTCCAGATGCTGAGCATGTGGTATGAATACGATAATAGATCTGAGAGTCAAGAAATATAGGTCAGAGATTGTCAGTGTATAACTCAAGCCATAGAATTGAATAAGATCATCCTGGGGGCATAAAACAGAGGAAGAGAAGTCCGTGAAGACAACTATGCAGGAGAAACCATAGTAACAGGAAGAGAACCAGAACTATTAATAAGTAGTGCAATAGCCATTGGAGAATACAATGACAATAAGGAGGAGTAGATCAACTGTGTCATATGCTGCAAAGTGGTAAATTAAGTTAAAGGAGGGGGCAGGATCTATTGGATTAGGAAATTACATATTTATAGGATTTTGGTAGAACAATTTCAATTGGGTAAGATACCAGATTACACTGGCTTCCACAGCTGATAGAGAAAAAAGTAGAGACTTCAAGTATATGCAGTTTTTTCAGGAAGAAAGCAAACTATAGATTGGTAACTAAAAGAAAACATAGCTCAAGAGAGTAATTTGTTTTAACAAGAAAGTCTATACATGTTTAAATGATGATGGGACGCAGTGATTCTCCTACAAGGTTGAAATATAATGCCCTTGGGAAGAATGGAGCAATAAAACTATTTGCAGTTAAGTGCTTTAAAACTAAATAGGAAAAAAAGAATTCTTCCATGCAGATATACAAGAAAACTTTAATCATTCTGGATTAAATAACACTCATTAGTATTTATTTACCATAATCCATTTCAATAAAGCCAACATTAAAAATAATTATTTTTAAGAACCATTCACTGGACATCTATTACATGCTAGATACTAAGGACATCTAAGGTATTCTACTTTCTCTAAGGTACCCACAGTTTAGTGGGAGAGACAGATACATAAAACTACAAGCATACATCATTTTATTGTGTTGCTTTACTCTGACTCACAGATAATGCATTTTTGGCCAAATGAAGGGGTGCAGCAACTCTACTATGTCCAGCAAGGCTATTGGTATCATTTTTCCAGCAGCATGTGCTCACTTTGTATCTCTCTGTGGCAGTTTGGTAATCTTTGCAGTATTTCAAACTTTTCATTATTATTCTGTCTTTTATGATGATCTTTAATGAGTGATCTTTGAAGTTACTATTGCAATTGTTTTGGAGTACCATGAATTGTGGCCATACACGACAGAGAACTTAATGGATAAATGTTATTTGTATTCTGACTGCTCCAACTGGTCCTTCTCTTCCCTCTCTTTCCCTCTTCTCAGTTCTCCCTATTCCCTGAGACACAACAGTGTTCAAATTAGGCCCATTAATAATCCTACAATGGCCTTTAAGTGTTCAAGTAAAAGTGAGAATCAAATACCTCTGATTTTCAATAAAAAACTAGAAGTGATTAAACTTAGTGAGGAAGGTGTACCAAAGCTAAGACAGGTCAAAAACTAGGCCTCTTGCACCAAAAAGCCAAGTTGTGAATGCAAAGGAAAAATGCATGAAGGAAATTAAAAGTGCTACTCCAGTGAATATATGAATGATAAATGAAACATCCTTATTGTTGACATGGAGAAAGTTTGAGTGGTCTGGGTAGAAGATCAAACCAGCCACAACAGTCTCTCAAGCCAAAGCCTAATCCAGAGAGAGCCCTAACTCTCTTCAATTCTGTGAAAGATGAGAGAAGTGAAGAAGCTATAGAAGAAAAGTTTGAAGCTAGCAGTGATTGGTTCATAAGGTTTGATAAAAGAAGCCAGCTCTATAAAATAAAAGTGCAAGGTGATGCAGCAAAAGCTGATGTAGAAGCTGCATCAAGTTATCCAGAAGATCTAGCTAACAAAAGAATGAAGCTGGCTATGCTAAAGAACAGATTTCCAATGCAGACAAACAGCCTTACACTGGAAGAAGATGGCATCTAGGACTTTCATAGCTAGAGAGAAGTCAATGCCCAGCTTCAAAGGATAGGGTGACTCTTTTGTTAAGGGCTAATCCAGTTGGTGACTTTAAGTTGAAGCCATTATCTCATTTACCATTCCAAAAATCCTAGACCCCTGAAGAATTATGATGAATCTACTCTGCCTGTGCTCTATAAATGGAGCAACAAAGACTGATGACAGCACATCTGTTTACAGTACGCTTTACCGAATATTTTAAGCCCACTGTTAAGACCTACTGCTCAGAAAAAAAGATTTCTTTCAAAATATTACTGCTCATTAACAATGCACCTGGGCACCGAAGAGCTCTGATGGAGAGGTACAAGGAGATTAATGTTATTTTCATGTCTGCTAATGCAACATCCATTCTGCAGCCCATAAATCGAGTAATTTTGACTTTCAAGTTTTATTATTTAAGAAATACATTTCATAAGGCACTAACTGCCATAGATACTGACTCCTCTGATGGGTCTGGGCAAAGTAAATTGAAAACCTTGCAGAAAGGATTCAACATTCTATATGCCATTAAGAACATTCATGATGCCTGGAAGGAGGTCAAATTATCAATATTAACAGGAATTTAGAAGAAGTTGATTCCAACATTTATGGATGACTTAAGTTCAAGACTTTAGAGGAAGAAGTGACTACAGATGTGGTAGAAAGCAAAAGAATTAGAATTAGAAGTGGATCCTGAAGGTGTGACTGAATTCCTGTGATCTCATGATCAAATTTTAACAAATAAGTAGTTGCTTCTAATGGATAAACAAAGACAGCCGTTTCTTGAGGTGCAATCTACTCCTAGTAAAAATATAGTGAACACTGTTGAAATGACAACAATGTTGAAATGACAACAAAAAATTTAGAATATTCCATAAATTTAGTTGATAAAGCCACGGTAGGGTTTCAGAAGATTGACTCCAATTCTGAAAGAACTTCTAGTGTAGGTAAAATGCTATCAAAAAGCCTTGCATGCTACAGAAAAATCTATTGTGAAAGGAAAAGTCAATCAATACAATGAACTTCATTGCATTATTTTTAAAAATTGCCACAGCCACTCCAACCTTCAGCAACTACCTCCTTGATCAGTCAGCAGCCATCAACATTGAGACGAGACCCTACACCAGCAAAAAGATTATGACTTGTTGAAGGCTCTGATGATCATTAGTATTTTTTAGCAATATTTTGTAAATTAAGCTACATACATAGGGTATTTTTAGATATAATGTTACTGCACATTTAAAAGACTACTGTATAAACATAAGTTTTATATGTACTGGGAAACTAAAAAATTTGTGACTTCCTTTATTGTGATATTCACTGCATTGCAGTAAGTCTGGAACCAAACCCACAAAAACTCCCACGTATACCTGTACTTAAGAAGTGTCAAAAACAAGTAAGTACATGAGATAATTGAAAAACTTCAATGAAAAGAAGATAAGAGAATCTAAGTTAATGTTTAATAATAACGGCACTTATCTTTATATCTCACGTCATATGTTATCAATAATTTCTAAAAGTAGACAAAATTTTTTAAGAATTCAAGTATTCCTTGGATACAATTTATTCCCAATTATCCTAGCCAATAAAGGAGCAGCACTGGTATGACTAATAACATAATGAATCATTTAAAAATCATTCATACATATACTCATATTTATGCAAATCATTTCTTTCCTGGTTTGGGAAAGTTAACCTTATATTCTGATAGGTGTTGGGACTGTTAGGTGACCTGGGTCAAAGATTCCATTCACAGATCATTTGAAATTGATAACCCATGGGTAAAATTTAAAAATCACTCTTTTAATGTTATAAAATAATGTTTCTTTTCTTTTTGGGGGGGGGTCAAACTGCATTTTCACTACAAACTTCAAATAGTAGCATTTATAAAAGAGAATGATTGAAAGAAAATGACTTACAATGACACATGTTGGGACTTCACGAAGAGAATATTCTGCCTTATTAGGAAGATCTTGATTGCCTACCAGCTCATAAACAACAGGGTAGGATAACAAGTTCACCAGTGCTAGAAAAGACTCAATGGAGAGAAAGAAAATAGTCATTTAAATGGTTCATTTTTTCCAACCACATCCATGGAAAAATCATTAAAGTTTTATAGCTGTATGACTGTGAGGGCTATTTTAATTTTTTTAAATAAGTCTAATTATATTTAATTCATATAAATATGAAATACCTACATATATGGTAAGTACAAAACAGCTAACATGAACACCAGTAATCTACAAGCTGACAATGCATGACATAACAACTGTTATAGAACATAATACGTGGGGTTTGGAAAATGTTTTAAAATGCCATATATCTCTTGCAAAGTTTGGATCTGACAAAATAATTCAATAATCCAACTTTTTCATTCTTTGCACTGTTACATCTGATATGTAAGAGAATACAAGAGAATAATAGGGACTCTGCAGCAAAATATTAAATTCTATATATTCTTGCTCTCAGGCCACAAGGCTATCACTGAAATCCAACTAACCTAACTAAATATTATGGTTAATTTTAAAAACCATGGATTTTCCTATCAAAACTAGCTCATTTTCAGGTTACTTTCTCCACAAAATTTTTAAGCTCCCTGCTCTCATTTCCTCTTATTAAAAGCAACTATAATATTTTTCTCAAGCACATTTCATTCTTTGACTCCCCAGCTCAAATACATTCAGTGACTGCCCGTCACCAAACATCACATCTAAACTCCCAAGCCGGACTTTCAAGGCAATTTACTAATTGACCGTTTCTTCTCTTCACAATCTCAAAAGCCTCATTTCCCATTATTCCTCACATGAATTCTCCACTTTGGTCACTCAAATCTGCCTGTGGTCTCCTTTACCTGACTGCCACTTATACACACTTTCTTATCCTACTAACATGCTCTTCCCACTTACTCATTATCCCACTTCCTAAGCTTTCAAAAGTTTGCTGCAACATCTCTTCTAAAGACTTTCCAATTAACTCCATGCATATCTACAAAGCCCTATATTCTGTCAATACTTCTATCTTTTGTTTGTATTATAGTAATGGTGCTTGCTTGTAACTATTAAGTTTTCTGTGTGTCATTTTCTAAAAGTTTTCACTAGACACAGAAAATTTGAGAGTCAGACAAATTGATAATTTTCACTAGAATCAGAAAATTGAAAACTTAGAAAATTAACAAGACCATTAATTCAATCTCTCATTTAACAGACGAAAAAACTTGAGGTCAAGTGAAGTGGCTTGGCCAGTGATGCACATTCAGAAAGTTGGTTGCAGAAATAATTTGTATTTTCTTATTTCCATGCATAGGTCACTCATTACAAATCACAATATAATCTTCAGACACTATTTAACACTGTCACCTTTATTCTACAGTCCTTGTTAAGGGCTCAGAAAAATCAAATCCATTTTATATCTCTTCCCTTATTATACCAAATGCAGTGTTATTCAACAAATAACAGTGATTATATAGTGAATAAATTTAACACATAGTGGTTTTTCAACAAATGTTTCCAGTTAAAAAATGAACTCACATTAAGTTTTTTAAAAGTATCCATATTTTCTCCCTAATACAATATTCCATAAAATGAAGATGGAATTTCTAACCAATTTAAAAAGAAAATAATCCATGATTTAAGGCTAATATCTGCTTGAATAGCAATAAAGAAATCATAAAGAATAGCTAAATAAATGTAATAAATTAGTTGTCATTTACTAAATGCCTACTAAAAGAACACTATGCAAGAAGTATGCACTATGGACAAGAAAAAAACTAACAAGGAAAAGATGTTTGAAGAATATGTCTATTAATTCCACACATATAAATTGAAGGAAAAGCACAGGGAAACTATGTGGTTCACAGCCACCTAGGAAACCATTGTATAAACTAATTCACTAATCACCATGTATTGACTAGAAAGATCATTAATAAAACAGATTTCATTATACCTTTATTTTAATCCAATTTAGTTCACCCTGAGACTACAGATAAGCAAAAAAACACAAGCTAAAAAATTCTTTATAAATATGCATTTTTATAATGTTCTTAATATTAATCAGCCATATTTAGATACTATCATAAATAATCCTCTTTTATGTTTAAAGTCTTTCCTGTGAATTATAACCATGACAGATTACAAAAAAAGTTTAATGTTCATTTTGATAGAAAAAGACATATGATCTTTATAAATCACATATAACAACATATTGAGGATTTTTGTATTATTTATACATGAAGAATTCAATTGTTGTTTATAGAACCCCCCTCCACCTAAGAAATAGAACAATGTGGACTATGTATAATCATGGTAACATCTGATATGCTACTCTAAACAAATTAAGTAGAACGTTAGGTCAAAACAACTAGACAACCGTATTTGAACAAAAACCTGAAAAAAATTTTAAAAAGACTTAAGATTTCAGCAGCTTGTTTCTAGAACAAACAATCCACTTCTCACACACTGGGAATTTTAAAGACATTAGCCTACTACAAAATTGTGATGTATTAAGCATTTCTGGAACTAAAAGTATTTACAATGTAATCATTTGTTCTCACAAAAATATTATAAATTGTTGTTAATATCATACATTAATTATCCTATAATTCATAGTAGCACAAAACATAAATCTACTTCATCAATTTTTGAAGAGGAGAGTAAAGTTTTGTGCAATAATAATAAGGAAACTAATGAAAAGTCAAATGTTTGATATATTTTAAGATTAACGCAGAAAATTAATTCCCCAAGCCAAAAACTATTCTTATGAATTAAAAATCTTTCAGGTTGATAATGATCATCTATTCACTTACTCATTTACTCAAAATATTTTAATGCCAGCTGCTATTAGTAATTGTGCCAGATGCAAACAATAAAAATATGAATAAAGGAATAGTCCCTGTTCTCAAGGACTCACAGTGTAGTGCTGGACAAATACATTATTAAATCATTTAAAACAGTTACCAAAATGACCTGCTGGTACTGCATTATGGGAAGGAATAGGGGGTGTTAAGGAGGATATTATAAAGCAAAGCAGGGAGACATGAGAGATGACGCTATAGAAGTATCAGGCCAACAGACCAGGCAGAGATGAGCTATGTTAATGAGCTCCATCTTTATCCTCTAGCAAAAAGAAGAAACAAAGTGTTTTCAGAAAAGTAGTGGGAATTATATTTTACATTTTAGATAAAATGCTCTAAAGGAGCATGGTTTTGAATGTAGACAATATGGTAGAGGATGAATAAACAAGGTAGGACTTGGAAGTTTTAAGAATGATAGATGTGTTATACTTATTATAGCAGATGTATTTAAAACATGTCCAAGGACAGAGTAATCAGAAAGTGATTCAAAAAGGTAGTTTCAGGAGAATACAAGTCTGAAGAGGAAAGGTCAGTGAAGACAGTGTGTATAAAGTACTCGTCAAGGTAGTTTGGCAAAGAAGGGGAGAAGGAAGATTGGAAAATGATAATAGTATAACTGCTACCATTACATGAGAACTCACTTTTGGCTAAGTACTGTACTACCAGTATTTATGCACATTACCTATTTTAATTCTCAATATGTACAATTGTAAGAAAATTATTATTCTGAGGGACAGATGACATCTGATGCCCAGTCTAACTCTAAAGCCTCTGCTACAATGTAAACCACCAGAAGACACTAGAGTGACACTTAGATTTAGGGAGAGGATCTTTTGTTTGGCGGTAGAGGGTGGCAGGGGGTGGGGGCAGATTGTGTTTATTTTCGGATGAAAGAATCAAGCCGTTTTCAAATAGACAGTTTTATATCTTTCTTTCCAATCTCTAATCTGTATCTCTTCTATTTTTTTCTTGTCTTATCACACTAAGACCTAATGCAATATTAAATAAAATTGGTAAGAGTGAACTAAATTTAGGTTCACTATCTTCCCATTAAATATGATACAAGATGTCTGTTTTTCAAAGACAACATTTATAAGATTAAGGATTAAATCTGTTGGGAAATTTTTATCACAAAATTTTTATCACATTTTGTCAAATGCTATTTCCACATTTATTGAAATCATCTTAAGAGTTTTCTCTTTATTCTGTTAATATGGTAAACTGTATTTTTATTTGGAATGTTAAGTCAACTCTGCATTCCTGGGATAAATCCCATTTGATCATAACAAATGGTCCTATTATATATTGCTGGCTTCAGTTTGATAATACAATATTTTATTAAATATTTTTGGTCTATACTCACCGGGATATAGAGCAATAATTTTCTTTCTTTTTCTCTCTCTCTCTTTTTTTTTTTTTTGGTAATGTTTTTGTGTCATTTCCGTATCAGTGTCATGCTGGCCTCAAAAGTTAAAAAGTGTTTTCTCTACCTGTTTTTCTTAAAAAGCTTGTGTAAAATTGGTGTTCTTTCTCCTATAAATGTTTCATAGAATCCACGGGTGAAACCATCTGGTTTTCTTCATATGAGAAGGTTCTTCCTGACAAATTCAGTTTCTATAACAGATACACAGCTATTCAGTTTTTCTTTTTTTATTGGGTCAGTTTCAGTTTTGGTAAGTGTATTTTTAAATAAATTTTCCAATTTTATCTTATTTGTTGCACTGATGGCCTAAAGCAAATCATAATATTCACTTATTATCCTTCAATATTTGTGGGATTGTCAGTCACACCCCTCTTTCATTCTTGATATTGGTAATTTTGGCTCTCTTATTTTCTTAGTTAATCTAGAGAGGGGTTTATCAATTTTAATAATCGTTTCAAAGAATCAAGTTTTGGCTTTGTTACTTTTCTCTAGAGTTTGTTCTATCTCATTGATTTCTGCTCTAATCTTTATTATTTTCTTTCTTGAATTTGCTTTGGGTATGATTTGCTCTTCTTTTTCTAGTCTCTTTGAGTGAAACCTTGAGACATTAATTTTAGATCTTTCTTATTTTCTAATATAAAAATTAAAAGTTTAAAATATCCCTCTTAGGAATACTTCAGCTATATCCACACATTTTGATATTTGATATTTCCATTTTCATCCAGTTTGAAATATTTTCTAATTTCCTTTGTGATTTCTTCTTTGAGCTACATGTTACTGACATTAAGAAGTGTGTTGTTTAATGTCCAGATATTTTTTCTCGTTTCTAGCTATTGATTTTTAATTCATTTCATTGTGGTTATAGAGCATACTCTGCATAATGCCAATCATGTTAAGTTTATTTAGTCTTGCACTTCATCCAACACTCTTATCTTTGTGCACATGCCAGATATCTTTGAAAAGAATGGGTATTTTGCAGTCACTGAGTAAAATACACTGTAAATATTAGTTAGATCAAGTGATTAATAGTATCATTCATATAATGTAACTCATTATACATAATCTGTTGATCTATCAATTGCTAAAAGAGATGTTAAAATCTTCAACTCTAATTGTAGATTTGTCTGTTTCTTCCTTAAATTCTATTTTAATACTTCAAATATTTTGAATCTGTTATTCAGATCATATTATGTCTTCTTAGTATACTGACCATATCATTATGAAATGTTTCTTTTAATCCAGTATTTATTTATATCTGACACTAAATATGGCCATGCCAGTCTCCTAATACACATTGTTTCTCTGTACATCTTTTTCCATTCATTTATGTTCAATTTATCTGTGTCTTTAAAGTGAATTTCTAAGGACAGCACATAATTTGCTATTTTTTTTTTAATTCACTCTGAAAATCTCTATTTTAATTAGAGTATTTAGTCTCTTTGCATTTAGTTCAATTACTGATATGGATACAGTTAGAGCTACCATTTTCCTATTTGTTTTCTTTTTCTTCCCACCCACTTTCTGTTCCTTTTTCACTCTGCATATTTTTTTTTAGTTTTTTTTTTTTTTTTTTTTTTTTTTTTTATTGGGGGAAAACTACAAAGCATTTAAAGTACAATGTTTACAGTCACAATTTGTAGTGAGCTGATTTCCCAAAATATATTACCA